>JADZMA010001216.1:0-23479 GCA_020796225.1 Arion vulgaris
CTATCTCTTTTCTACTTTTCTTCCCTTTCTCCCCAACAACCCCATTCTTCAGCAAACTTCTTCCACTCTTTTCATCTCTTCTTCTTATTCTTCCCTTTTACTCCTAACAGAACATGTTTTGCAAACTTCTTCCAGCTCTTCCTTTCTTCTATTATTCTTCCCTTTCTCCAAAGACACATTCTTCAGCAAACTTTTCCCGCTCTTTCTATCTCTTTTATCTTATTCTTCCCTTTTACTCCTAAAGACCCCATTCCACAAACCCTTCCCCTCTTTCATCTCTTGCTTTTATTCTTCATTTCTACTCAAGCCATGTCTTCAGCAAAAAATTCTTCCAGCCTTCCTATCTCTTCATCTTTTCTTCACATTTTACCCTAAAAGACACATGTCCAGCAAACTTCTTCAGCCTTCCCATCTCTTTACTTATTCTTCACATTTCTACTCCCAAAGACACATGTCTTCACAAACTTCTTCCCGCCTTTCTATCTCTTGCATCTTATTCTTCAATTTTTCCCTAACAGACCCCATGTCTTCAGCAAACCTTCCAGCTCTTTCTATCTCTTCATCTTATTCTTACTTTCTACTCCAAAAGACCACATGTTTTAGCAAAATTCTTCCCCTTTCCTATCTCTTCTACTTTTTTTCACATTTTACTCCCAACAGCAATTTTCAGCAAACTTTTATTTCTATTTTTGTATCTTATTCTTCACTTTTACCCTAACAGAAAAAAAAAAAAAAAAAAAAAAAAAAAAAAAAAAAAAAAAAAAAAAAAAAAAAAAAAAAAAAAAAAAAAAAAAAAAAAAAAAAAAAAAAAAAAAAAAAAAAAAAAAAAAAAAAAAAAAAAAAAAAAAAAAAAAAAAAAAAAAAAAAAAAAAAAAAAAAAAAAAAAAAAAAAAAAAAAAAAAAAAAAAAAAAAAAAAAAAAAAAAAAAAAAAAAAAAAAAAAAAAAAAAAAAAAAAAAAAAAAAAAAAAAAAAAAAAAAAAAAAAAAAAAAAAAAAAAAAAAAACCCCCCCCCCCCCCCCCCCCCCCCCCCCCCCCCCCCCCCCCCCCCCCCCCCCCCCCCCCCCCCCCCCCCCCCCCCCCCCCCCCCCCCCCCCCCCCCCCCCCCCCCCCCCCCCCCCCCCCCCCCCCCCCCCCCCCCCCCCCCCCCCCCCCCCCCCCCCCCCCCCCCCCCCCCCCCCCCCCCCCCCCCCCCCCCCCCCCCCCCCCCCCCCCCCCCCCCCCCCCCCCCCCCCCCCCCCCCCCCCCCCCCCCCCCCCCCCCCCCCCCCCCCCCCCCCCCCCCCCCCCCCCCCCCCCCCCCCCCCCCCCCCCCCCCCCCCCCCCCCCCCCCCCCCCCCCCCCCCCCCCCCCCCCCCCCCCCCCCCCCCCCCCCCCCCCCCCCCCCCCCCCCCCCCCCCCCCCCCCCCCCCCTTCTCCCCTTTCTCTTTATCTTCCTTTTAATTTCTACTCCCCCCAGTTTAATTTTTCAGTTCCCCCCAGCTCTTCTTTTCCCCTTCCCCTTTTACTTCAATTTTTTTTAAAACCCCTTTGTCTTCAAAAAAAATTTTATTTACCTAACAGACCACATGTCTTCAGCAAACCTTCCAGCTCTTCCTATCTTTTTCATCTTATTCTTATTTCTCCAACAGACCACATGTTTCAAAAACTTCTTCCACTTTTTTTCTCTTCTACTTATTCTTCACTTTCTCCTAACAGATCAATTTTCAGCAAACTTTTTCCAGCTCTTCCTATCTCTTGTATCTTATTCTTCACTTTTTACCCTAACAGGCACATGTTTTCAGCAAACTTCTTCCAGCTCTTCTATTCTTTACTTTTTTCACATTTCTCCTAACAGAACATGTTTCACAAACTTTTTCCCGCTCTTTCTATCTTTTCATCTTATTCTTCACATTTCTCCAAAAGGGCCCTGTTTAGCAAACTTCTTCCAGCCTTCCATCTCGCAATGGCTTAAATTTTTTTCATTTTTTACCTACCCTTTTTATTATCAATCCCCAGCTCTCTTCCCCAGTTTGTTTTTCCCTCTCCCATTTTTTTCTTGTGTTCCAAAACATTGTCTGTTTTTTAGCTTCGGTCTGTCTTCCCCAATGTGTTCCTATCCTTTTGCAGATTCCCCTTTTTTGCTCTTTCCCCACTGGATCCTTTTCTTTCTCTAGTTCCGGCTTTCTTATCATACCTTTTCAGTTTTCTATTTTTTTTGAGAATAGAGGGGCTGAGATGGGATGACTTCAGGGGATAAAATTTAAAAATATCTGTTTTTTTTTATGAATTTAATCATTTCATTCTACAAGACAAGATTGTCATGTTCAATAGAATATCTCTATGATAATAATGTGAACCCCTTCGATAAGTCATTATTTTTTCTTAAAATAGAACAGTAAAACTTGTATGCTGAAAAAGCTAGTAGACACATATAGACATTGAACAAAAACTTGACTTATAAAAAAAGAGAGAGAAAAAAATATATATATATATATATATATATATATATATATGTGGGAGAGAGAGGGAGGAGAAATAGGGGGGGGGAGGGGGTAATAATGTGGACCTAGTTTCTGAAAACGAAAAAAAAATCAAAACTTGATGACGCATATCATTAAAGAAACTGGCGACGTAACAAAATTAAGATTCAACAGCCATGTGTACACGGGACTAGCCCCCAGTCTGCAAAAGCATATTCCCCCCAAAATTTACACTTTAGGGAAATTCACTGGGCCCAACAACAGAAGCGCTCCGACCTCTTGTAGCCAAAAAAAGTAAAGGGGTTCTACAAAACAACTTAATATAGCAATATTTTAAGGGGAAAAAAGGAAGGGGGATGAGACAAAATTTAAAATTGACTTTTCGAACGATAGGGAAAGGAAAAAAGGAAACTGAAACGATGGATAACTCTGGACCTTTTTCTGGTGGAAAAGAAAGGCAATTCCAAACGACATTAAAAAAAGGGGATGAAAAAAAGTAGCTGGTTTTAAAAATTTCCGCCAATGGTTTATTCTTTTTCAAATTTTCCCCCTTCCTTTTTTGGGAAAATTAACCCCACATTCGTAGTACAGGGCGGAATAGAGTTAGGGTTTGGGAGGAACTGGGAAATTTTTGAAACATGGAAGATAGAAACAGGAAAAATTCCCTCTTAGCTATACCTTACCCAAACAAACAGGGCCCCAATACTGAAAGGAATAAATTGTTCAGGGACATTCAATTTACCGTTGTTATCAATGAAACGTTGAGGTTTGAAACTCATAACGTCATCTCCCCAAGTAGTCTTGTCGTGAAGAACAGAGTCCAGGTTTGGAATGATGGAGGTTCCTTTGGTATGGTTTTGCTCACTGTTATGTTCTCAGTACCTTGTGGGTTACAGAAGGAACAATGCTGGCAAGTCTTGCGTTTCATGAATGACACATTAAGAAAGTTAGTTGATTTTTGTCTTGCATGGTTGGAGTTCGATCTGTCCCTACTTTATCTTTGATTTCTTGATATACTTTTTCTTGAACTTCAGGATTATGAGTATGTGAGAATGCACCAGTAGATGGTTGTACTTGTTGTCTCTGTTCCTGCCAACAAAGTCAAACATGATTTTTAAAAACTTTGTCATCCATATACGTTGATATTCCAATTGTATTTTCTTTTCTTTCATTGATATATGCATCGATAAGGTTACATTTGCTTGAATCTTCTATATTACGTTTTTGAATTCAATGAATGTTTCCAACATATTCATAATTGTTCATATTAGATGTTATTTTTTAGCCGAAAAAATCCCAGGATTTTCCCGAGCCAAGGTACAAAATTTACTAAACTGACATTCTGTTGGTCTGTAACTATGCAACCAAGTCCGCATAATGTTTTAAATTTCTTGTTGTCATATTCAAAACGCTGGCCAAGTAAAATAGAGCAAATAATGTTGGAAGTGCTAATGTTTGTTATTAAAATATATCAGCTTTTCCTTTTGTTTTGATAGATAATTTATGTAATTGTCAACTTTCTTATTTTTCTGAACAGATTCTTCCCCATTCCAAAGTTCTAAGTATGGACAAGCTTACTGATCTCTGCTTTTTTATCTTGACCACTGGAGAATATAATTCCTTTTCGGGAAATGGATACCTGTCGAAATAGGCAAATAAATTTTTTTATTGTCATTTATCATAACTCAAATCTTTCTTTCTTTTGTTCAAAAAAAATAGTTTAATGACCAAAACATAAAAAAACGCAATTGAATTTTTTATAAACAAATTAAGTACTACTTTATCATTCGAACGCCCCGGCATCGAATATATGAAAAACAGAAGGCACCCTACACGATCTGAATTTTGGCCCTTTGATTCATTTATCATCTGGGACCGTTTACTGGTGTTGTTTTTTTGTATCTGACTCAGTCGATGTTTCCCAACCCAAAAGGGATCTTCGGTATAAGGGGATTCGTTATATAGGCTTCTAACCTCCAGGGGCACGTGAATTCTTTCCCTAGGGGGGTTTTTTGGGGAATGGAGAAGGGAAATCTCCAACAACGCATCGATTTTTGGGGGAGTTAAAGATTGATAACGGAGATGTTTCCGGTCTCTTGCGACTGCCTGTTAAACAACACTAAAAATATGTTGAATCGATACAGCGATTTACATAATTTAGAGTTACTCGTTGTACAAACGGGAAATGGATGCGAGGACAGATGAGAGTTGTTTAATTAATTAGTGAACCGTAACCCGTAAATTTCATCTTCTTTTTTTTTTTTAGCCCTAGAGAGGTGTGGGCAACAACCAAGACCTTTTCCAAAACGTCATCCAAGACGATCTTTTCCAGATCTCTCCCATTTTCTTTTCATCATCCCCCCTTGGTCCTCTTTCCTCGGGGGGGGGGGGCAGACCGTATTGCATATGCAAAATAGCAAAAGTCGGACCCGCGCTTTGGGGGGCCCGCCTCTGGGCTAAGTTGTCACTAGTCATAAACAAGGAACCAAGTTTGGGGGGTGGGGAATAATTTCTCCCCTTTTATTTTTTTTTTTTTTTGAGGTTAGCCAAGGTCATTTTTACTCAATTTGGGCTTAATGGGGGCACATGCTTTTAAAACGTAACAGTTTTTACTTTTTTTTTTATAGGGTTCCTTGTGTACACGCTTCTAATAAAAAAAACTTGAAAGCTTGAACAAAAAAACAATTAAATTTGACTAAACCCCTTCAAATCTCTGTTGTTCAGTAGATTTTGCGCGCAAATTTGTTAAAATAAATGGTGGGCGATGAAATATTGTTCTAAGACAGACAGATCTAGGGACTCCAAATAAATTTCATGTCATTCAGTTTTTTTGAGAAACTGTTTTGCAGTCGTAGTTCCCCAGAAAATAAGGAGGGGGCCCAAAATGATTAAACAGAAAACTTGGACACACTTGAAGGAGCCGCAACAAGAAGCTGCAACACAGAGCTGCAAAATTTTTACGAACCCAAAAAAGGGAACGGAAATTTTTTTATTTGTTCTCTTTTTTAATTATTATCCTCCCATCTTTTATTTTATTTATTTTTTTTACATAGCTAATTTTATGTTTCATGGAAAATTAAATTTTTAAAAAATAGTTTTATTTTTTTTGTTTTCAATGACAAAGTTTTTAATTATTATTTTAAATGGTTAAATTACAAACCCCTGTATATAATATATCATCATGAGTAAATTGTTAAATAAAACCTGCCCAAACTTTCACTTTTATATGTTATATTGAAAAAAGTGAAGAATTACATTTATTTGTAAATTATTTTCTCTTCCCAGATTGAGATAAAATCATGAAGAGAGCCAGAATGGGGTCAATTACGCTTCTGGAAGTCAAAGCGTAAACAAAGATGAAAAAAAATATAACCGTTTTTTATCAAAAAAAAGCTGTCTGAATTTTTAATGTCTTTGTATGTGCTGAATCCAAAGAAATCGAAGCAGAAAAATAAATTTCTCACAGTATAGTAGATGAAGATAGTGATATGAACAATCATCATTACCAATTTTAAAGATAAATTTTTCCCGTTTCCCCTTTTCCCCAAAGAAAAACTAAGTCAAATTCCCAAGCCCTTTCCCAATTTAGCCATTCATTTTAACCCAAAAGAGGGCAAAAAGCACAGCACAGTTTCCCAAATGTAGAAAACCTTCACAAGCCAAAAGCACAACGAAAATAAAATGTACCCAACGATATTGGGAAGGGCCAATCAACTTCAATCGAGATTATTGGTTGGAAAGGGAACCCAAAAAGTGAAACATATGAACAGTTTTTTGTTTTCCCAAAAAACATCGAAAAAGAAAAAATCCACGAATTTTCAAAAATCTTTTTTAAAATTCCATAAACCAACAAAAAAAACTCATGTGAGAGATTGTTGTGTTATTCAGAAACAAAGGACAACTTTTCTGTTTTGTTTGCAAAGTTACTGATTCAGACTGTTAGTCACGGTTTACGAAAAAAGGGATTTGACGATTGGAAAAACGAAAAATTTGTTGAAAAGACATGAAGAAAGCACCCCCCATAGACAAGGATAATTTCTCTGTTATTTTGCAAGAAGTCCGTGTGTTTCCAAGCCAAATTGAGACCGAACAAACATATTGGGGCCCTTTTACAAAAATTCATAACCCAATTTTTAAGAACGGTTTCATTTCGGGTGGGGATAAATTTTTTGGTTCCCCTAATAATGGAAATTATTTTTTTTTTGGAAATTTTCCCAAAATTTAATTTTCCCAGATATAAATATTTATAAAAAAAGGGAAAGGGACATCATAATTTCAAAAACAACATGTGAAATGTATCCATCAAATTTACAACACGGGATCATATTTTTGGAAAAAAAAATAAGTACTATTCCGTATCACTGGGCTCTACTCCAGACATTTCGATGTGGACCCAAATCCCTCTAATATGCGCTATGTGTTTCCATCTGGGCCAGTGGAAAAGGGTTTTTAAATTCTTGGGAAAGGAAGGTCATACCCGAACAACTCGCCCAAAAATTTACTTGATATTTTAAAGGAAAATGGATTGATATCAAAACTGTCGCGTCAAAGCTATGACAATGCCAGCCCTGGTGGGGAAAAACAATTACAAGCACGCATTAAGGAGATAAAAAGTACGCAGAATACATTCCCGTTTTTCACATTCACTGAATTTGTTTGCAAAATGTGCTGCAGAATGTTTTATGAAGCATCCATTTTTTCGATTTTTTTGAAATTTCTAAATTCTTTTCCGCTTCTACCTATCGATGGGGTTCCAAAAAAAATGGAAGATAATTCAAAAAACCCCCACTTTGAAAGACTGTCGGGCACCGGGGGGTCTTCCCCAGCGATGCACAAAAGCACGTTGGTTTCCATTTCAAACAAGTTTTTGGGTGACATCCAAATAACGGTTGGTTGGGGAACGGATGGGCGTTTTGAGTGGTAAGTTGGAAACGGGAATTTTTAATTTTTGGAACGGAATTTGAAAGCTTGCAAGCGCCCGCGCTTATTACGTCACCTGATCAAGACCTTAACAGGGGTATGCTCTTTTTGAATCGTTACACGGGACGTTCAACAATGCGGCCTTCATTTCAGATATTGAGGGCCA
The DNA here is from genome assembly GCA_020796225.1 of Arion vulgaris. Lineage (NCBI taxonomy): Eukaryota > Metazoa > Mollusca > Gastropoda > Stylommatophora > Arionidae > Arion > Arion vulgaris. The sequence goes on from JADZMA010001216.1 coordinate 7,546, forward strand.
AAGCCAAAATCCTGACTCACTGTCAAGAATATCCCAAAAAACTTCACGACGACGCAAGCGAAATACTAATACGACGATTTTAGTGGCTTACTACGCTCGATGAAGAGAAAAAACAAACACCCAAACAAAATTTTTTAAACAAGGGTTTTTTTAATTGATAATGTATTCTGCCTTAGCTAAACCCTGGAAGCAAAAGAGTGACGATGTATTTGGAAAATTTCCATTAAAATTTTCAGCCCGAAAAGATCTTGAAAGAACTCCCGATTTGTCGCTCTTCCAAAGGTTTGGGAAAAAAGCCTGGGACAACGTGGTTCCTGAACTTCAAAAAAAATGTGCTGCTTATTGCAACGAAAAGAATGAGGCCCCTTGAAATGCAATTTTATAAACTTATAATGGAAAATTATTAAGTCGTGTTTTCCCCAAATGTGAAATAGTCTTTCAATTTATTTTTTTAAAATTCTTCGCGGGGAACGTTCTTTTTTCCCTTAAAACATAAAAAAGTGAGTTAAGAAACAATGAAAAATCGTTAAATAACCCCACCTTAATGAACATTGAATGTAAATTTTCTTAAAAAATTGATTTGTCTAGTATTATCTAAATTTGCTCACATTAAATCGAGACAAGTTTGTTTTGAAAAATGTTTTTTATTTTTTATCAAAAATTTGGGCCCCCGCTAAAATTCTCGGGCCCGCCGGTTAATCCCGGGTCTGGGGGTGGGGAAAGGGGAAACTTTAATTATTCCCCAGTTGTGGTTTCTTTATCTGGATTTTTTTCAGGGTGGGGGGTTGCCCTAAGCCCCCCCGTCGCCCCACGAAGCGGGCACGTAACAGTGGTTATATTCTTTCACGTCTAATTTGATCCCCACTCGGGGCCCTTAGTATACATACTACTCGATATCTGTTGGGGAGACTGTAACGAGGTCCGTATTGCAATGACGCAGTTTAGTGACAATTAACCAAATTACTCCAATCAGCTGCAAAAAAAGTTACATTTAGAGTCATGTGGCTTAGAGATTGTAAGTTCCCTATTTTTATTTGAAGAAAATTTTCCCCAAAGACAACATGGAAATTTGGGATATTATTTAAACACTGAACAGGATGATGGGATAAACCTAAAAGGATGACGGGGGGGTTTTTAAAACTTGATTATCATCAAATAGCTTGTCGACGAACCCACCCCAAACAGTCCCCCAGAACTTTTCCCCCATGGGCCAGATGTCCTCCCTCTGCAGCCGTTTTTTCGACCATCGTTACATCCTGAATCCATCTTCCCTTGGTCTTCCTCTTTTTTCTTTGCCGGATGTTTCCCTTTCTTATAGTCTTCCCAGGACTTCGTGTTTTTTATATGTTCAAAATTTTAAATTTCCTCTTTCGTTTTCGTACCATCAGCTAGTTTTTTTGATTTTGGCTTTCCATTTTGTTCTCTTCTCTGTCAAAATATACGAGGACTTTTTTATAACACTTATTTTGAAAGCAATATTTTTTTTTCCACTGTTTTATTAAATGTCCATGCTTCACGCCCTACATTGCCACGGGGAAATATGCATGTTTAGTATTCTGATCTTTGTTTTCTTATCAGTTTGTTCCATACTGTTTTTTGTTGTTTAATTTTTTTTAAAACCATGTTTGTTCTTTTTTTTTATTTTCCCTTTATCCCCAAATTTCCCTCTGTTGTTATATGAACTAAGATATTCAAAACTGATCACGGTCTACTTTCCGTTGATAAAAAAAGCTTTTGTCATGTTTGTTTTGTCTGTTGTCATTTTTTTTTTTGCCCACATTAGATATAGATCTTGTTTTCCTTTTTTTCACCTCTCCTAATTTCTCATCCCCTTTCTTGATGTTTACAGTAAAACTGTATCGTCGCATATCGTGTTCAGGTATTTTCTTCCCCCGATTAAAAGGATGGTATTTTCCTTTTTCCCCTATCTTCTGTAACATTTTCATGATTTTTTTTTGATAATGGGATCAGCCGATAAATATCCTTTGGAGAGGGCAAATCCCCTGTGTTGAATTTGTGTGAAGGGAGTCTGGAAAAAAATGATGTTTACCTTTTCGTTTTTAGGGGCGGTTTTTTTCAAAAAAAAAATGAAACGTCTTTCTTGTTGTCGGGCCCGGGTAGCTAATTTGGGGAAAATGCCTTCTCCAATTTTCCCCTTCACCCCTTATGATTTCAATCAAAGTAAAGATGAGATCATTACGTTTGAAATCAAACAGTCAAAAGGGGAATGCCACAATATGGAATTAATCCACACTAACCATAAATTGTCTCGGTCCTCTTCCGTTTGGTCAAGTTTTATTCCTTTAGAACTATGCACAACTGTTCTGATCAAAAAAGGCAGTAGGAGTTTCAATTATATTTAATACGCCCCCTGGTTTTCCTCTGCGGGCTTTCAGTTGTTCAACACAGGGGGGGATCCATCCCTCTTTCCTGCCATGCTTGCTGACGTCGCGCTTGCCGTGCGCTTTTCTGCCTCTGCTGGGCCCAGTTGTTGTGCATGTGGGTGGGACGCCATCCTCTTGCCTGCCATGTTCGCCGCTGCAGTGCTTGCCTCGCTTGCCGTCCCGGCCTGCACTTCAGTGAGGGCCACTATGGTTTTGCCAGCGTGCGTGTAGCTCTGCCCTGATGCCTGGTTACCATCAGCTTTTCCGTGCCCACATTTTTGTGCCTTCCGTATCGTGCCCCATTTGCCTAACTGTCACTGTCTGTGGCTCAACCGCTCTCCCACCCATGAGATCTGGTAACGGATTTCGCCTCATGTGGTGCCACCTTGAAACTTTCCCATGCGTGCTCGCTCTGTCCTGGTTTCCACCTCACCATTTCCGTCAATTCCACTGGGCTGTCCGACTTCGAGGGGCAGAACCGAGTTTCGCACCATGATGCCCGTGCAACTCAACTAGACTTACAGCATACTCATCGCTCTAAAAGGGCTCAAGAGAGAGCATACAAGGATCAGATTTTGCGCGAAACACACCCCCAAAACAGCTTTTTGACAGAATATTGAGGGAATTTTACAAAATTTATAAAAAAAAAATATTAATATATCCTAAATATCATGTGTAATATTTTAGATATTACAATTCGCATCTTTGGTGAAACAGAATCCATGTACATTCATTAGATTCAGAACCTTAGGGATTTGAAATTTTGTTTTGGTACATTTTGTATTGTTTCCATGGCAATGCTTTTACAGATTTTTAAATGATTTTTTCTACTGTTCTAAATCATAATCTTTCAAAATGGTTATACAAATTTTATATTAATGTGAAAACAATGAAAATAGCTTCTTGATCCCCACATTACCGAATCCCCCCCTTTGCTATCCTTCCCCTCACCATAAAAAAAAATTGAACCCATCTACAGTTCCGGGGGTTATTTGATTATATTTGCCGACCAAAAAGTCTCCTTCTTCATTTTTTTGACAATATCGTTTGACAATGCGTTTGGGGAAAGTGTTTGGGCAATGCCGTTGTGAAAATGCGTATGTGACAATGTACGTATGTAAATTAAAATTGACAATATACGTAGGGAAAATTTCAGGGCAATTTGTATGAAATGTACGTATGGAAATTATTGAAATATTATGTGAAATGTCGTATGTGACAATGTACGTATGTGACAATGTACGTATGTAAATGAGTATGTGAAATGTACATGTGACAATTGGGATGTAAATTAGTATTGGGAAAAATACATGTGACAATGTAGTATGTGACAATTCGTATGTGACAATGCACATGTAAAATGTACGTATGTGACAAGTACGTGACAATGTACGAGGACAATATCGATGTGACAATGTATATTAAAAGTACGTATGTGACAATGCGATGTGACAATATACGTATGTGAAAATTACTTTGGACAATGTAGGTTTTGGGAAATTTACGGGACAATGTACATAGGGACAATGCGTAGTGACAATGTAGTAGTGACAATGTGCGTATGTGAAAAGTACGTATTACAATGTACGTTGGAAATGTACTATGTGACAATGTACGTATGTGACAATGTACGATGCTGACAATGTAGGTATGTACATGTACGTATTGACAATGTACGTATGTGACAATGTACGTATGTGACAATGTACGTATGTGATAATGTACGTATGTGACAATGTAGGTATGTGACAATGTACGTATGTGACAATGGACGTATGTGACAATGTACGTTGTGACAGTCGTATGTGCAATATTTCAAATTTCACAAATAACTAGTCTTATGCCTCTTGTGAAATGCTAGAAAATGAAATATTACTCATATATGCAGGGTTTTGTAATGTATAGTACACGGAATCGGACATGATCGTTACTAAACACGGGAAAGAGGTGATTGGATAAGATAAAAACTACATGTAATGAACAATTAAGAAGAGTTCAGAGAGGTCAGTAGTCTCATGAAAAGGGAAGGAAATATCTTGGAAATTATGTTTGAACGGGGGCAACATGTGCAACCTATGCTCTACTGGGAAAAGATATGTTTATTAGTAATGATAACTACACTAGTATAGATATAATAACAACTGATGCAAGAAATGTCAAAATTCAAGTGAGTGTAGTTGTTGTGTCAAGTTTACTTACATATGTAGTGGTCAGTATAGAAGTAGATGCAGTTACGTCTGTTGGATAGAAGTTCAGTCTGCTAGTGACCATCATTGATTACAATTGATGGACAAAATGAAAATTAGTAAAATGGTGGTGGACAGATAAATAGAAATTCTATGGCAAAATAGGATAGTAAAGTGCGTGGGTTTTTTACACTATGCTTTCGAGTTTCGTGTATGAACGGATTCACAAAAGGTTGTGACTAAATTTCCCATGCGATATTACACAAAAAGAGGAAAGTTTCCCTTCTACGTGCCATATTATATTCTGAAAATGTGAAGATGCGGGCAAGTTAACATTAGTAACTGCACCGTATATGGACATTTTTGCAGTGGTAGGTGGCTAGTTTATAGGAAGTGGTAGCTGATAAATATCAAAGCAGTAATTCCCAAAAGAAAGACAAAAAGGTAGTGCTGAGAACAGTTGTCATGTAGCAGTGGTGGTGGGTAGGTAGTTGAAGATGATGTTTAACAAGATGAAAAACAGGAGCACCTGGTCTACAAAAAATGGTTTTTGTCGGAACACAGACCTTTTCCAGAGTTTCCTTGATTAAGTCGAAACCGTTTAGACAGCCACAAAAGTTTCCCCTGTACAGACTGGAAAATGAATACAATAAAAATAGTTCATCCTGTTACTATATTGTAATATTTCCTATAACTACTATTTTATATAACCCCTACGTTATGTCAATGGTTTTTTCTTCTTCTTTTTGTCTTCCCAATATTCGGGGTTTTTTTCAGTGTCGATTTTTCTTTTTTTGTCTTTCCTTACTTAGTCCTTGTGTGATAGTTTTTTTTGCATTTCTCTCTCTCTCTCTTCTCTCTCGTGAAACCCCGGCCTGACGATGAAACTCTTATCATGAAATTTTTCCGTGTTTTTTGGGGTCCGTTCTGTACAGCTTCCGGGCGTATGTTATGGGGTTTTTTTCTTATATCTCTATCTTACAATCTTCGTACGTTTCCTCATTCCCCCTTTTGGAAGCACAGGCTAGTTGTGCCTTTTTAATTTGATAAACCTGGGCGGGGCTGTTTTGGGCCCACGGAGGCGGGAAAATGGCACGGGGTTCACTGAGACGAACCAAGTACCGTCGCTGTTTTTGTATTGGGGGTGGGCTTTTTTTCATTTGTCACGTATTTGCCGATGGTTTTTTTGGCTTCCTTGTAACTGATCTCTAGATCAATCTGAGGTAGTCGCCCGTCTTCTTTGGCTAGCTTGTCGTATTTTAATTTTTCCGCCTTGTTAAGGCGATGGGATACAAATGAGGTACGTTTTAATTTTGCACAGGGGTCGAGGGGCGCTTTGAGCCCATTGAGCCTGTTTTGCCCCGCTTTTTATGCCCTGAATTTTGAGTTTTCTGTCCCTTCGATCTGACATTGGTTGGATGCCTGTGATTGTTTCCATCGGCTTGATGGGCGTGCCCCTGGCTCCGGGTGATGCGTATTGCGCGGTTTTATCAACAGCTCACTTTTGGGGTTTTTGTTGGATGCACTACTGCGCTGCAATGCCCTCTAGGACCGGTCGCACCTTCCGGGTGGTGTTTTTTAGGGCTCTATTTTTTGCCCTTTTGGGATTCTGTTTGATATTTACCATCATCTCTGGTGTCCTGTCGCATTTTTCATGATGTTCGTTGTAGAAGGGTCTGTATACTGTGGAGTTTGGTTTTATTTTTATTTGGTTAAATCTTTTCTTTTTTCTTAATGTAATTCAAAAGGTTCTTTTCCCAAAAAATATGCATGTTTGTGACTACACCCTTTCTGTTTTTTTGGGTAACTTGGGTTAAGTTTTTTTTGGGTTTGGGGGCCCCAAGGGATATACCCCTTTTTAGTTGTTTTTTTGTTTTAAGTTTTTGATGTTTTGGGCCCATCTTTGGGCCCTTTCTCTGGTATTTTTCTCCCAAGAGCCCCTTTGGTTTTCCCTTTTTTCTTTTTCCCCTTTTGGGTCCATATGAGGGATTGGTAGGAGTCTTCTCTCATCCATTCTAAGTGTTGGGATGTAGTTCCCGCGGCGCTTTCTTTTAAAATTTTATATATTTTTTTGCTTGGTCTCTTGTCTTATTTGTATTGGGTCTGAAATCTGACCATTTGAGGTTCAGTATTCTTTAAAACATTTATTATCAAATTATCTAATTTTCTTTCTAGAGTTTTTGTTGCTTTCCAACTCTGCATCCATAATTTAAATACTGGAATCACAAAAGGGTTAAAGATTTTTAATTTTAATGCTTGCTGGTAAATTTGGGACTTTAATTTGACAATTTTTTAAAAGCGATCCAATCGATTCTGTTGGTTTTCGGGTTGCCCCCAAAATAAATCATCCCCCTATATTAAAACTTTGACTTTTTCAAGAGTTAGTTTTTAGTTGAATTTTTTTCTGGACTGCGGGAAAGCCAATTTTCTTTGGTTTTTTGGGAGACCAAATTTGTCCTGAATATTTTGGAAGGTTTGTTTTCATTTGAAATCTTGATGTGAGAACTCAAAGGGCTATATCGTCGGCAAAATAAAGGTCTTCAAAAATTGTACCAACCCACTTAGCCCATATTTGCGTTATTTGATTTTCATGCCCCTTTGTTTTCCCAAAGAGCAAGGAAAAGCCACCTTTTTCCCCTCCTTTTTCCCACTGAGAACCAGCGGTTCCAAATCTGTTTTTAATACGCGATTCCTGTGAAGGTTTTAGGTTGTAATTTGTAAAAACCATGTTTTGGTTTTTCCCAAAAAGCGGGACGGGAATCGAAAAACCTTTCAAAAATCAAAAAAGGGATGATTAAATTCGATTGAAATTTACGAACTCTTCAATGATTCCTTATGTAAAATGTGATCTATCATGCTCGTTTTGGTCTAACCCTGTTTGTTCTTCTTTTACCCTTTTCTATAGACTTTTCAGTCTCTCAAAAATGCTACAAAAGTTTTCCTGGTGACATGGGTGATCCACGCCAGTTATTACAATCAGACAAATCCCCCTTTTTTAGGTAATTTGAAAATTACCTTTTTTTCCCCCGTTGTGGGGGGGATTATTTTGAATTTCTTTCAAATTTGGGAAATATGTTGAAGTTTTATCATTGCTGTTTTTGAGCATTTCCCCAGAGATATTATCATCACCAACCGTTTTGGGTTTTTCTAAATTTTTTAAATGGCAATTCCTCTTCAGGGGAATGGCTCCCCGGAAGTTTTAGTGTGGGCATGGTGATTTCTTCATCTGGGGTTGGGGGAAAAACCGGTTGGGGCTATTTAATTTCTTTTTAAAAGCTGCCATCGTTGTTTTTGTTGTTCTTCTGACGCAGATCCTACCTTGATTTCTTTTTATGGGTTTTTTGGTGGGAAAAATTTTCAATTACTTTACCTTTTACTCTAATTTTTAAACATACAAAAAATTTAAAACCAACATCAGGGGACTACAGTCGGACCCTACCAAAGGGGGATGGGCCCCAAAAATGGTGAATGGTCAAATTCGCAAATATCATTATTTCTAAAGGGAAAATAAAACTGGGACAACATGAATATTGAACATGACATTTTCCCGCAGCTGATGAAATAGTGCGGTGAGGCTAAGTTGTTTATATTGATGGATCTGTGCATTGGGGTTAGAAAAAAGGCTTGAGTATCCCGGGATTTGGCATGGGCGAACAAAGAACTACTTCCCGTATGAGAATGGAGGGGGGGGGGTGGGGGGTTTTTTTTTCTGTTCTTCAGTGGGAAATTTTGGAAATTTTGTTTGTGGTTTTGTTGTATCTGATTCTCTTCGATACTTTAGAGTACATAAATGCAGAAGATTTGAAATGGAATCCAAAAAATGCTAAAAAGGAAGTCTTTATGTGTTTTTGAGTACATTATTAAAAAACCCCCTGTAAAATTATAAAATATATATATATATATATATATTTAAAATCTTTGATTATATATTCTATATTAAGATCTATATATACAGTTTGTTTACCTGTAAATGTCGCCATATTATTGTCTCCATTTCTAAATGTAGATCGTGAGTCATGAGATATATGGAACAAATGACCAACAATAGGTAGACGGTAACTTGGACTCGGTGGTAGATCACTGGCAGGACGACGAAACCAGAAGTAGACAATCAGAAATACTACAACAGCTAACAGCAAAGTTGTCAGTTCCATTATTTTACTGTAAATTAGATGATAGGATCTGTGAACTGATAACATGTTATATAAATGTAAGTACAAGTTATTTATTTTTTCCTACCGTGTAGGTCGTTTCACTTAAAGCCATGATCTCAATCTAGGTGAGACTGAGTTCATAATTATATCAGACAACAATAAAACAAAGGTTGTGTTTTCAGCTTGTGTATGTTAAACAACCATTTGCTGTTTAAAATCCGATAAGAGTAGGATAATAGAAAATGACTGCCAGGTCAATAATTAATAATATATAATAAAGCAAATGTCCTACTAATTGTTACTGTTCTCAGATTTACATTAGGATCCCTTTCCTCTCCTACTTATTTGTGATCTGCTCTCAGATCTGCAGGGTATGACGAAATCGAATCATGTGCGATTTTGGGTGGGGGGGGAGGTGGGAGGATACTGAATTATTCATGTTCTTGTCACAAACACACAGATCACAAAAATGGTTAACATTGTTGTTAGAATGAAGGCAACCAACAGAAGCAAACAAACACACAAAAATGCATTGAAGATGGACTTTACAAATCTAATTAATCTATCTGTTGTTTCTTTGATAACTGCCTCGGCGCCAACTATGGAAGGATATCTACCTATATGTTTCTATGGGATGTGGTATGGTTGGTTTACCATCAACTCTAAGAAACATCACTAGAGCTAGAGATCAATGCTGAACCAACTCCACAAACGATACTTCCGCAGGTTGAACAACAATTGAGAGAACATACTCTGATATCGATGTCTTGAAGCCAATATTCCAAGTATCCACACTCTGGGAGATACCCAACCACGTTGCCAGGTGTCTGATAATTACAATACAAAAAAGCTGCTTTTGACTACTAGATTGCGGAAACCGATCCGATGGTGGACAGAAAAACGCTTTAAAGGCACTTTTAAAGTGTTTCTAAATTGTTTCATAAAGACACCACCTGCTAGTGTCCCTTGTGCAAGATCGCTAAATGTGACTCTACAATAACATTATGAGAAACTGGCAAAAGCTGTGAATCTTGGCGCTGCTGAGTAGCAGAGAATAAAACCCAGCAGCTCACATAGCTGGAATCTGCCTGTGATAGCAGAGAATAAACATAAACTCAGAAAAATCAAAATCAGAAACTGTAACCTTGATGAAGACTACATATTAAAAGACTTGTTTACACAGTTATCACAATCAACCAGACTAACATAGATATCTTCTTCTTCTTCAGCGATCTCTGGTCATGTTAATTTCTCTGGACCACAAACAGGCGGTCAGCTTCAGGTATGTTAGGTTTCCAAAAGCTTAGTTTTCAGTTCGACTTGGTGTGGCCGCATGTTGCTTCTCAGCTCACCCATGAGAGAACAGTCTTGCAGGATATGCTTCGGTGTCTGTTCCGCCTGCTGACACTGGCAGAGAGCTTTGACTATTCTAGTCTATATAAGTGTTTGTTGAGTCTGCAGTGTCCGGTGCGTATTCGAAATATAAAAACCTGGTCTGTTCTGCTTAGGTCTTTGACGGAGTCTAACATGGAGATAACAAGCATCAACACAAAGAAAACATGCGTGTCAATTGAAGTTGATTTAATTCCAGACGCATGCAGAAATTAAAATAAGTTTGGACTTCTCAGACGCAACAACAAAAAGTAAACATTAAACCGTACCACTATGTTTTGTTTCATTAGAAAACACCAGTGGTAATATATATATATGTATATATATAAATATGTATATATAAACAACATTGCTAATCAGTTATAGTTATATTATAACACAAGTATTGCTAAATAAGTTGCGTTTATCAGAATTACGATTTATATAAAAAAAAGTTAATTGCATATCTTTTACAGAACTTTGCGAATCAACACCAGCTTTTTACTGCTGTTTGTGATTTTTCTAGACATATTACGTTCAGTAGCTTGCATTGCTTTCTAAACGGTGGTGCAATCGTCCTTTTCTAAAAATCCACGCGAATCAATTTGCAATCAAACTGTCAAACAGCGTGGTTCGAACTCAGAATGTCGGGGTTAATAGACCGAGTCAATATCCCCGAGGCCACAGACACCACCACGATTTATTTAGTAGATACTAATTACAGTTTATGAATACTTATTTTTCATGTATGTTTCAGCTTATATTTCTATACAACACATTCATGTGTACCGATGAAAGAGTTAGACATGTTCTTTTCAATCAAATGAAAGTTGATAAAATAAAAGTGAAAGATTATTGAGAAAACAAAGAATAACAACTGTTTAAGCAAGTAAATTAGTTTTACTAGTCTCAGTTATCTTACCTACTTAACGATTTCTGGTCTACAGTGATTCAAAACTAGCCTGAATAGTTAGCTTTATATACATGTCAGTGACAAATGATATATGATAGTAAAGATGAATTGTTGACAAGTTACAGTTAAAGTACAACAACTCTGGAACTGATTAGCAGAAGATATCTAAACAGTCTTAAATGTCACTTTAAAAATGTCAAGGACAATGCAGTGTCTGACAGTGCATCGTTCAGAGACCGATATATTAATTATTGTACGCAAGATCTTAAATAACAACTAGAACGATAAGTTCATGTCAACAGATTTTTGCTTAATCATTACTAGCGTACTAATAGTACATACTAGAGTAGACATAAATCAAACGTTAGTGAAAAGAAAACAACAGCACTCTTACAGTATAAGCAAAACTCATGGGACGGAACTCTTGCCCATGAAATAATTAACAATATATGTATTTGTTTTGAAACCGCAAGAGAAAATGGATCCCGTCAAGAAAATACAAATACAGATTTCTAGACAAGATACTTTAAAAAAATCAGAAATAAATACATTTCACATTGTCAGCACCACCAATGTCCCAGGTCCAGACAGATTGCTTGATTAATACAACCATCAACACTGCACTTCGGTGAGTAGCCATGCGTGCATTGATCTCTTTCTTAAGCAGAAAGACCCAGCGCGTGCACGAAAACCGTAGCACCGCCGAGTGAACACGGTATAATTTAGAAGATGGCTACAATATTTTGTAAGTATTTTATAAATGCATTTCTCTTCAGAATTTTGAACAGGCAGCAACTTTCCAGCTTGCACTTCTAAATTTTGAGCTGTCAATGGTTCTTTTACGTACTCAACTTGACACGGGAACTACGTTTTATCGTCCGTCTCGCCGCCTGCCCAGCGTGTTCGTCGCGAGTTGGACGAAGGATGACAAGTTTCCTGTGAGTGCGGGTTCAATTCCGCGGGCTCGCAGAACAACCACAGGTTCTCCAGATGTACGGTATTCTTAGCACCGAACCGAAGGGTTACGATGTTCATGGCAGAGAACCGAAGAGCTGAAAGCTCCAGAGTGCATCTGGATCAGGAAAAAATCATCCGTCTCCGATAAGACTAGGTCTCGATCTCTCCTAGACTGAGATCAGGGATCAAAAAGTATTACAATCGTAATAATCCAACACTCGGTAGAAATAAATTTAATTTTGAAGAATACAGAAACTAGAAACAACTAAATCTAGCCACCACCCAAACATTTGTATGTAAACTGCTTATGAAAAGTAATAGAAGGTTTGATCAACAAAAGGCTTATAAATTACTCCGAAGAAATTAAATTATTCGATGACTGGCAATCGGGTTCTAGAAATCACAGAAACACTGACTATCAAACAAAATATATAGTTCAAGTAATAGAAGATGTCTTGCAGAAGATATCTAAACTCTAAACAAATTCTTTGATCCACAAACGTATTTGATAACGTCTGGAGAATATCTTACTGTTAAAACTAGTCTAGGAAAGAAATGAAATCAGTTTACTACCTACAATGAATTAAAATCTTCCAAAGTGGAAGGCATGACAGAAGGTAACACATGGGAAAGAAAAGTAGAATGACTGACAAACAATAGGCAATCCGAGAGGGAAGTATCAACTCAATAACTTTCTTTATTAGCTTTATAGACGACATACTAAATCAATCTACACCACGTATAGATAGGGCTTTACACGCTGATGATCTTACTATATGAATCTAGTCACAGACATACAAGCTCAAAATGTGAGGATGCAGAAGGTAATCAATCAAGTAAATGAGTGCACTAAAGTTGTGGGCATTGAGATACACACGAACAAAAGATGTATCTACATTCTTCATTCTTTCCAACAAATATAACAACAACAACTATCTTAAACTAGACAATATAACAACAACAACTATCTTAAACTAGACACCATCTCAAAAGAAAAAACCTATACTTGTGACTAATGACAGATGACTGATATAGGAAACACCACTATGAACATTGCATACCTGACATTGAGACCAGATCATATGAACTACAACAGTTCTGTAAATTAAAACACTGAACAACCAATAACAGTACTGACAGTATATTCGCATTTTACCAAAATCTTCAGGAGAGTCGAAATGAAAATCTACATGTACTACACTGAACAACCAATAGCATACTGACAGTAATTCATGATTACCAAACATCTAGGAAGAGTCAGGAAATGAAACTAGATGTAAAACACTGGAACAACCAATAACCGTACTGACAGTATATTCATGATTTGACCAACACATCTTCAGGGAAGAAGTCAGAAAATGAAAAACTAAGATGTACATACAAATGTCAAAAGCATCCCCAAAGATAAAACGTGTTTGCTACTGAAGAACTTTCAACAAAATAATATTGCAGAACTACCGACAATTCTTGAAGCCCCACAAATACTAATTAAATAACGACTCAAAGGATCATATATAGTCATCTTTTCCGACTACATGTCAGTTCTCCAGACATTCTCAAAATAACCTGAAGACCTCTTAACAAAAACGTATAGGGAACATCTTATTCATCAGTAACAACATATCATTGCAATGGATTTCAATACTCTGTGATAATGCAGGGGAAAAGACATCTGACAGACTGGCGAACTAAGGACATTTTTAATGAAAAAAAAAACACATCACGGGAAATATAAATGTGCATATAGATATAGATATAGATAACAGTTATAAATAAGATCACATCTAAATGTTGACAAACTCCGCCAAACCACAATTTTTAGTCTCCGTACAGGTCAGTGTATATTACAATGGGAGAAATGGGATTATCAGACACTGTCTTTGCTTGCTTAGCACAGGTCTTGAAAAGTGTTATCTTCTCGTTCATGTCTAACGCTAGGGTTAATATATGCTCCGGCAGGGACTGTTCCCTTGCCTTTTGCCACGCATTTGCAGCTTTCTTTGGTGAGCCAGATGGTCTCCACCTCCTTGTTACACCACAGTGGCTGTACCATATTCGTCTGTCTGTGTTGATGTAGATGGGCCTTGACATATCTAATTTTGCCAATCGAGTCTTGTGCAGTCTTAACATACGTTAAAGCTTTCAATGTAATCTTGCTTCTGCCCGATCGGCGCTGCTCAATCAAAATAACTCATGGGCAGTGATCACTACCGTGGTATCCTAAGACATATCTACAATATGGTGCAAGGGTGGATGACACCAATGCCAGATCTATTGCTCCACCTGAATTGCACGGTCGTTTAGCCGTCCTGATTGCTTGTCCTGTGATAAGACTTACTATATCTCCGTGCCCAATGTATCTAAGTAATTCCCTGTCTATTGATAATTTTTTCCCCTCTTTCCTTTGGTTAAATCCAGAAAAAACTGATGTTGCTTTATGTTGATCGAATAATTTTTGTCACTTGGGGCATCTATCAATTTCGAACAGTTTAATAAAGTATTATTTTTGCTGTAGAAAAAAACAGTTTGCAAACGGTTTGTTTAGGTAAAATAGTAACGGGGAACGCTGAACTGACAGCACTGAAGAACGTGATAGTAGGCCAGAAGTAAAGTTGGGAAAGATAAGGACAGTAGACATAAATTCGAACCTAGTAGACAGATATGTAATAAGGGCAACACAAAGCTATTGATGACCCAAGTGGGACACACATCCGGAAGGGATGGGGTTCATAAAAGGGAAAAAACACTTTTTATCAGTGTTGGGGACGTATGGAATGGGATAGGGGCAATAAACGGGGGCGCGGAATTAAAATAGGGGGACATGGGAGAAATGTTTCCAGACGAATACATATGGACGAAAATATGTATTGTTACAAGACCAGTTCATGTACTATTGGGAAGGCAAACACAAAATTAGAGCACTGGTTGACACGGTTGAAATATTAGCTTAATAAGGAGATGTTTTTTAACATTTTGCAGTACATTTTGGTTGCTTAAAATGCAGATTTCACATGCTGGCTGCTTCAGGAGAATCGTTAGTGGTGATATTCTAAAAAGTTTAAGATTGATACCCTTTTACGTACTTTGCGAATAAACCCAAAGCTTTTTAACGCTGTTTGTGATTTTCACTTATTGTTCAGTAGTTTTCATTGTTTTAAAATCGACCGGGAAAAAGTTTGCAACAAACTGTTCACAGCGGATTCGAACTCAGAACGTCGGGGGTTTAAAAACCAGTCACTATCCCTAGGACAACGCCACCGATAGTTTTAAAGACATAAAATAAGGATAGAAAAAAAGTGCTCGTCATGCTTTCTATTTACAGAAAAATGACAATGAAATGATACTAGGACATAATATATTTTGATTTTCGTAAGATAGGTCTGAATTGGGAATATTTTGATCTAGAAAAGGATGCACATTGCAAGTATAATTGGGCATAGACAGAACTGTCCCGTCAGATTACATGTAAAAGATGATCTGATGTTGTAATACCAATCATGAGAGTAACATAGAAAGAAATTATGCGGCAGGAAGGTGGATCAAACAGTTCTGCGGGGGATAAGGGCAATTTTATGAAGCAGGTGGGGAACCCCTAAAGGGGAGACGAAAAAACCTTTATAAAAAAAAGTTGGGCCAAAAATAATGGCAGAAGTAATAGATAAAGGTGACTAAAAATATCAATTAGTCAATCAAGAATTGGGGGGTTCCAGCGAACGGGGAAAACCTTGCTTAAGATTGCAAGATATGCAGAAAGTATTGGACTTTTGTTTATGTGAAATGTATAGTAGAATATATGAAACTGTCAATTGTAAACATGGTTAGGACTGTGTCACAGCTAAGTGTTGAAAAGGATCCCAAAAAGTCAATGTCCCCAAAAATAGTTGAATTGCAGAAAACGTCAAAACTTAGTTTTAATGGGTATCCAAAAAGGGAAAACAATTTTCCGATTTTATTTCATGTAGTATTTCA
>JADZMA010001217.1:0-23471 GCA_020796225.1 Arion vulgaris
GATCTCTGCGATGCTATTTATTTATTAGGTAGCTTCCTTGGTCTTATATCTGTCGCCTCTTACGACATGCGTTGTAGGTTGCAGTGGTACTATTCTTTGCTTCCCTTACAGGCCCCGGCACCACACGGCCGTAAATGCCTATTAGGAAATGACCTTAACAAGATGTTAAGCAGCACAAAGGATAAGATTTTGTGAAAGACATGATCATCAACGTTAATCGGCACGGCACACCAAAATGTTGACAAAATGTGCGCCAGGCAAGCTGCAGGGAGATTATAATGTTACTATCAAAGTGAACGTAGCGTAAAAGGGAGATAATAGCATCGAAACTCAAAGCCACAACATGTGCAAATGGTAGATAATAATATTAGACGGGTTTGAAGATGGTTGTATGTATAACGATGCTCTGAACAGGTACAATCATTTACGAGACCAGGATGCAAATCATCAAAGTTATTTTGGTATTTAGGTTACCAGTTTGAATAACTTTCAAAACTTCTCTAACCAGTAAAGTGCAAATTCAGCAAAATAGGTTTACACATACCCAAAAAAAAATTACACTCTTTCGAAACTAACAAACTCTGAGCGCTCTCGATCGAAGGGTTGATGACGATCGAAGTTTAATACCTTGCTGATTGTTTGATTGATAGGACCATCATTGCACTTGGGTGAGTAACCATGTGTGCTCCGATCTCTTTCTTACACAGGAAGATCTCAGCTGCAGTTCACGAACTCCGTATCACCGGCGAGGTTCTCCGTTGTAATTTTGAAGATTAGGAAGATATTTTCTAATGAATTTTGTCCGGGCAAGCTTTCCAGACTGCTCTTCTAGAAGTAGATGTCCTGTATGCTCCATTTTGCTCTGAAACAACCCTACCATGCGCGCTAGCAAAGAAACCCTAGCCGTGGTCTCCGATAAACATACGGCGGCGGGATCGGGAAAAAATTATAGGACATATGATCACAGCTGTCACGTGACCTCGCATTCAAGTATTGTTATATATAGACTTTCATTTTAAAACAACACAGCATGCTAAATGAAGGTTATACAGTGTGTTCAAGATAAAAGTAGCCCCATTGACAAATCAGATTTGCCAGGTACGCATTGCGTTTTGTCTAATTACTATTTAAACTGGTTCTGGCTAGATAGTCATTTCGTCACATTTGTTCATCGCCCCTTCCGCGCTATAGTTACACACCATCACAAAAAGACTCGCTCACTTGACCTATACTACGTCATAATTGAACCTTCTCATTTTCATAAACATATGCCAGATTGGCTCCTTGACGTCGAGACTTTTATCTTAAACATCCTGTATTATGTTACAAATTAAGTTTAAAGCTCGCCCTTGTGGTGCCGGGGCCTGCAAGGGAAGCAAAGAATAGTACCACTGCGACCTACAAGGCATTTTGTAAGAGGCGACTAATATAGGCACTAGGGATGCTACCCTAGTAAATAAAAAGCAGCGCAGAAATCGGATGTGCTGGTCTGCCTGTAGGCATAACTGGCATGAACGTACAATCGCTTTTAGGCTCAGATTACATACAAATCCACAGAGTGGTTGACAGATGGTCGATATGAAGAGTTCGAAGAATAGAAGTTTAAAGCTAAGGAATATCAGTATTATGAATATTTTTCATCAATAAATAACCATGATCACATAGAATGGAGTAAAATTGCAAAAAAGTGTACAGTGTTCTATCAAACATATACAAAAACCAGCCCCTATCTAACAGGAATTTCCGAGTTTCAGGCTAAACTATTCGATCTTATTTTACAGGAGGCTGTGTCTCAGCCTAACTTCTCACCACAAAACAATTCCTAGAATAACATGTTATACATACACTGTGTATTTTATGAAAATGATAGCAAATCTCCCGCTATTCCAGATATTGAAATATTTATTAACTATTTCTTTATCCAACAGTCAATCTCTTATTGAGAGTCTGAGGTTCCATTTTTGTGTATTTGTCTCTTGTTATTTCTTATCTTTCCACACAGTGTTGTTATGGAATGTTGCTTATCGTTTTAACATACGTCATCATTCTTCATGTCGGGCTAAGCTTGTTTACAAAAATGGTGTCTGTTATCTCCTTACAATCGTTTTCTCTTTCTCTCTCTCTCTCTCTCTTTCTCTCTCTCTCTGCCTACTTAACCCGGATTGAGGCATAGAACCTAACCGAACTCATGCCAAGTCTTCCTATCTCTAGCTATCTCCTGCTGCTCCCTACAAGCTCTTCTTTATATTGTTAATCTCTGCCTCCAAATCTCGTCTCCATGTATTTCTCGGCCTCCCTTTTTTCGCGTCCTGCGGATTCCAGGAAAGGACCCTTCTAAATTATATTCCCTTCAGGTTTTCGCAAAGTGTGTCCTATCGTATTTTTCTAACCTCTTGGTTGACTGGAATCTGTCTTTTTCTCCCTATAAGTTCCACATTTGTGACCCTATCATACCATCTTATTCCCTTTATTCTGCCTTGTTCTCCCCATAAGTTTCTCATTTGTGACACTAACATACCATCTTATTCCCTCTATTCTGTCTTGTTCTCTCCATAAGTTCCTCATTTTGTGACACTAACATACCATCTTATTCTCTATTCTGTCTTGTTCTCTCCATAAGTTCCTCATTTGTAGACACTAACATACCATCTTATTCCTCTATTCTGTCTCTTTCTCTCCATAAGTTCCTCATTTGTGACACTATCATACCATCTTATTCCCTCTATTCTGTCTTGTTCTCTCCATAAGTTCCTCATTTGCACACTAACATACCATCTTATTCCCTCTATTCTGTCTTGTTCTCTCCATAAGTTCCTCATTTGTGACACTATCATACCATCTTATTCCCTCTATTATGCCTTGTTCTCTCCATAAGTTCCACATTTGTGACACTATCATACCATCTTATTCCCTCTATTCTGCCTTGTTCTCCCCATAAGTTCCTCATTTGTGACACTATCATACCATCTTACTCCCTATATTCTGCCTTGTTCTCCCCATAAGTTCCTCATTTGTGACACTATCATACCATCTTACTCCCTATATTCTGCCTTGTTCTCCCTATAACTTCCACATTTGTGACACTATCATACCATCTTATTCCCTCTATTATGCCTTGTTCTCTCCATAAGTTCCTCATTTGTGACACTAACATACCATCTTATTCCCTCTATTCTGTCTCTTTCTCTCCATAAGTTCCTCATTTGTGACACTATCATACCATCTTATTCCCTCTATTCTGTCCTTGTCTTCTCCATAAGTTCCTCATTTGTGACACTAACTACCATCTTATTCCCTCTATTCTGTCTTGTTCTCTCCATAAGTTCCTCATTTGTGACACTATCATACCATCTTATTCCCTCTATTATGCCTTGTTCTCTCCATAAGTTCCACATTTGTGACACTATCATACCATCTTATTCCCTCTATTCTGCCTTGTTCTCCCCATAAGTTCCTCATTCCGTGACACTATCATACCATCTTACTCCCTATATTCTGCCTTGTTCTCCCTATAACTTCCACATTTGTGACACTATCATACCATCTTATTCCCTCTATTATGCCTTGTTCTCTCCTAAGTTCTCATTTGTGACACTATCATACCATCTTATTCCCTCTATTATGCCTTGTTCTCTCCATAAGTTCCTCATTTGTGACACTATCATACCATCTTATTCCCTCTATTCTGTCTTGTTCTATCCATAAGTTCCTCATTTGTGACACTAACATACCATCTTATTCCCTCTATTCTGTCTTGTTCTCTCCATAAGTTCCTCATTTGTGACACCTAACATACCATCTTATTCCCTCTATTATGCCTTGTTCTCTCCATAAGTTCCTCATTTGTGACACTATCATACCATCTTATTCCCTCTATTATGCCTTGTTCTCTCCATAAGTTCCACATTTGTGACACTATCATACCATCTTATTCCCTCTATTATGCCTTGTTCTCTCCATAAGTTCCACATTTGTGACACTATCATACCATCTTATTCCCTATATTATGCCTTGTTCTCTCCATAAGTTCCACATTTGTGACACTATCATACCATCTTATTCCCTCTATTATGCCTTGTTCTCCATAAGTTCCACATTTGTGACACTATCATACCATCTTATTCCCTCTATTATGCCTTGCTTCTCTCCATAGTTCCTCATTTGTGACACTATCATACCATCTTATTCCTCTATTATGCCTTGTTCTCTCCATAAGTTCCACATTTGTGACACTATCATACCATCTTATTCCCTCTATTATGCCTTGTTCTCTCCATAAGTTCCACATTTGTGACACTATCATACCATCTTATTCCTCCTATTATGCCTTGTTCTCTCCATAAGTTCCACATTTGTGACACTATCATACCATCTTATTCCCTCTATTCTGTCTTGTTCTCTCCATAAGTTCCACATTTGTGACACTATCATACCATCTTATTCCCTCTATTATGCCTTGTTCTCTCCATAAGTTCCTCATTTGTGACACTATCATACCATCTTATTCCCTCTATTCTGTCTTGTTCTCTCCATAAGTTCCTCATTTGATACCTAACATACCATCTTATTCCTCTATTCTGTCTTGTTCTCTCCATAAGTTCCTCATTTGTGACACTATCATACCATCTTATTCCCTCTATTCTGTCTTGTTCTCTCCATAAGTTCCTCATTTGTGACACTAACATACCATCTTATTCCCTCTATTCTGTCTTGTTCTCTCCATAAGTTCCTCATTTGCTGACACTAACATACCATCTTATTCCTATTATGCCTTGTTCTCTCCATAAGTTCCTCATTGTGACACTATCATACCATCTTCATTCTCTATTATGCCTTGTTCTCTCCATAAGTTCCACATTTGTGACACTATCATACCATCTTATTCCCTCTATTCTGCCTTGTTCTCCCCATAAGTTCCTCATTTGTGACACTATCATACCATCTATCACTCCCTATTCTGCCTTGTTCTCCTATAACTTCCACATTTGTGACACTATCATACCATCTTATTCCCTCTATTATGCCTTGTTCTCTCCATAAGTTCCTCATTTGTGACACTATCATACCATCTTATTCCCTCTATTATGCCTTGTTCTCTCCATAAGTTCCACATTTGTGACACTATCATACCATCTTATTCCCTCTATTCTGCCTTGTTCTCCCTAAGTTCTCATTTGTGACACTATCATACTATCTTACTCCCTATATTCTGTCTTGTTCTCTCCATAAGTTCCTCATTTGTGACACTATCATACCATCTCAGTCCCTCTATTCTGTCTCTTTCTCCCTATAAGTTCCACATTTGTGACACTATCATACCATCTTATTCCCTCTATTCTGTCTTGTTCTCTCCATAAGTTCCTCATTTGTGACACTAACATACAATTTAACATTGGAGTTAAATATCCTAATTTTTGTTCTAGATTTCTATCGTTTTACATCTGTTATTTATTGCTATCATTTACGGTTCCGTCTGTTCTCTTAATCTTAAAAATTGTTCTTTTATCATGAATATTCCTCTATTTGTCTATTAGTCTATTTGTCTATATATAAATCGAGAACCAGTAGTGTAGTATTGATTGATTAATTGATTGATTGATTGATTAATTTGATAGGATCATCATCATTGCACTTCAATGAGTAACCCTGTGTCCTCCGATCTCTATTTACACATGAAGATCTCAACTACAGTGTACTAACTCCGTAGCACGGAGGGTATTCAATGTAATTTTGAAGATGGTGAAGATATTTTGTAGAAATTTTATTTTGAATTTTTTTCTAATGAATTTTTCCCGGGCAGCGACTTTCCAGCCTGCTCTTCTCGATTTTGAACTGCATAGGGTTCTTTTACGTGCTCGTTGAACACGAGACCTACGTTTAATCGTACGTCTCAGAAAGGACTAGTAACTCGACCTCACCTACAATAAGATCAGGGATCTCTGGAAATATATCAGATGGTCCCGAGGGAGCAAACCTGGTACTTTTGGCACGAGAACGAGCAGCAGCTCTACGCCACAGAGATCACTGAAGTGCAGTAAAATGTTAGTAGCAGAAAACCAGACTTTACAGTATCACATCATTTGAGTTACACTTAGCAGCAGGATGTCAGAACGGATTGATGGACTGACTGAAGACGGATAGATGCATGCATGTATGGTGGGTGACACCGATAATAAAGAAAGCAGGCCTTCATGCAAAAATCAGTCATAAGTATCATACAAGGTGCCCTGACTACACCAGACTTCATAGAAAACTTGCTGCCTTGCAGGTCGGCTGGGGACAGCCAAAGACTGATGGAGAGCGAACAGAGTAAAACCTGCTGCCTCGCAGGTCGACTGGGGACAGTCAAAGACTGACGGAGAGCGAACACAGTAAAACCTGCTGCCTCGCAGGTCGGCTGGGGACAGCCAAAGACTGACGGAGAACGAACACAGTAAAACCTGCTGCCTCGCAGGTCGGCTGGGGACAGCCAAAGACTGATGAAGAGCGAACAGAGTAAAACCTGCTGCCTCGCAGGTCGACTGGGGACAGCCAAAGACTGATGGAGAGCGAACAGAGTAAAACCTGCTGCCTCGCAGGTCGACTGGGGACAGCCAAAGACTGATGGAGAGCGAACAGAGTAAAACCTGCTGCCTTGCAGGTCGACTGGGGACAGCCAAAGACTGACGGAGAGCGAACACAGTAAACGCTGGCTAAAACCGGATAGATCGCAGAAGGATAAGCACCAGAGCTCCAAATGGCGCTAAAGGTGTTACGAACCACACCCATGCTAAGGCTGCATGAATCAGATTTCTACATGAATATAATTTATGGGAAAATCTGGTACATCAGTCTAAGCGGTGATCGCGAGAGAGAGAGAATTCATAGAAGACGAACGCAAGAACAAGAAGAAGAAGAAGATGCACCACATCCTTTAAGTTACACTGTAGCATAGTGTCTGATGATTGATTATATCAAAAGTCGGAGATGACACCTGTACAGCGGGAGGAGAGGAAGGGGAGAGAGGGAGGGAACCAGGGCCGTGCGGTATATTTTCTCAGTATGATGTTTTCTTTCTTCTTTCTTTCTTTCTTTCTTTCTTTTCTCCAATCCTGTTTTGTCTCACAGAGTCAGGATAAGAAGAGATTTCTAAAAGGGCCTTGTGTGCTCTTCGTAGATAGTGTCTTTCGTCGCCTCTGTTACCTCTGAGGTCCATCTTTTGCGTGGTCTGTCTTTTGCTGTATACCCATTGTATCGGAGCAACATTGCTCTTTGAGGTGCAATATCTGTTATAGTAATCTGCTTATGTGGCCGAACCATTTAACTTCTAATTTGAGCTGATAGATTGGCTGGCTTGGCTACAATATCAGAGGGAGCTGCATGGATCGAAATGACATTCTTCACGCATTGATAGAGTCTTTCCGAACAGAGGAGTTTCAGGGCTGTGAATCCCACTCGCTGACCAGATTGAAGAGATGGGTGTCAATATTGGTGCAGCCCGAAAAGAGCGACATACTAAATAATCTTGTGTCAACTTTCTTGACATCACTATCACTATCAGCCTATCCACAATCACTACATCAGTATACTACAAGCCTACTGATGCACATAGTTTCTTCTTTATACCTCTTCCCATTCCCAGGCTTGTCGTGACTCTTTACCATTATCTCAACTCTTGCGCCTTTGTCGCCTCTGTAGCGAGGACGATGATTTTCTCGATAGGGCTCACGAGATGCTTGATTTCTTTCGTAAGCGCTTATACCAGGATAAGGTGCTTGCATCTGCTATGCAGTGCGTTCAACAAATTTCTCGCCAGGAGGCCCTGTCTAACCAGAACTTCCAATTCTGACAGAGTGAAACTTGTCTTAACTTTCCACCCTCATAGTTCCCTTGTGAAGAAAGTCTTATTCCGTCATCTCTCCATTCTTCAGTCTGATCCTGAGACACGTTCAATCTTCCAACACTATCCTTTGGTGGCGTACAGACGGGACAGAAGTCTTAAGGATATGTTGGTTCACAGTCGTCTCAAGCCTAATATCCAGAGTCATTTTGGCACCATCCAGTGGCCGTCGGCGCTGCAACACGTGTGCTTATGTAATACAGACCGCACTGTGTCTTTTCCAAAAGCCACGTTCGTTATTGTCCTGAATATTATCTATGCCATTATCTGCAAAGCGGTGCAACAAGGCCTATATTGGGGAAACTGGTAAGAGGCTCAGTGACCGATTCGCCCAACACTTGCGTGATATACGCCAATGCTCTGTGACCCTGTAGCTACCCATTTCAATGATACTGGCCATACAGGAGCTTGCGATGTCCAGGTCACAGCCATCCGATCATGTTCCTCCTATGAATCGTAGTCGATTTGCTCTGGAGAACCGTTTTATTTCGTTATATAGTACCTTGCGGTTTCTTGGACTCAACGCATTACATTCCTATGCTTCTTAATACTTTCTCATCTCATTCCTGGTAATCTATATGTGTATTTGCTTCATATATATAATTTATATTTTCACTTGATTGTATATTGTTTCTCTTCTTTTCCACTTCTGGTTTTGTGTTGCACTCATTTCGTTATTCGTTTTTATTCCCAGATTTTCATTAGATACATTTGCTTGTTTCCGTTATCGTCCATTTGTAAGTGTTCTCTATAATTCGTCACTCCTGTTGTGTCGTTTGCTTGATAAAGGCCTTTTGGTCGAAACGTTGCTGTTTATCGTCACTGTTTCTGTATTTTGTAAACTATAGTACTTTGTTTGTACGTGTTTTGCTACATACTAAATATGCAAAGAGATTGATTAATCAACATCGAACTGGCGTGTTGGATCGCTGGATGTGCTGAGACGGAGATCGGAGAACCTATGGACATGTCCGAAGAGCTATGATAATAGTCCTCATATAACTGATAACTGATAACCATTTAACTTGTTGTTTTGTGATGAAGTTTAGGATGTTGTACCACTTTTTCCTGATGTCTTCATTTCTAACCGGTCTCTTCTTATTACCTCAGCATTCTGCGTAGACACTTCAGTATAATGCAAGTCTTCGAAATGCCACCCCTGAAATGTGTTATCTTTAAAATAACCTCCGTTTGTGATATTTATTTCAAAACTGTACAAAATGTACCCAATCGTATACATCAATATCGGAATAACATGAACCAATATAGAAAAGCGTTGCGTAAAGATTTTTCATTAATGAATTTTCAAATTGTATTTTGATTTCTCTGCTTATGTCGCCCCCTTATGGTTCCGCCTGGTGCGCCTCCTCTGTATCATAGCACAGAAACGGCCTGGAGACATTGATAATAAGAAAAGTAGACCTTCATGTAAAAATCAGTCAGAAACGTTGATCAAGGCGCATTGACTACACCTGGATTTATAGAAGAGTGCAAGAAGAAGAAGAGGAAGAAGCCCTGATTGGTCATATGCCAATATCCCTGCATGTTGCATTCCTCGTTAACTATGAAGCACACCTGGTTTCCACGACAACACTGAGTTGTTGATAATTCAACTATTGTCAAAATACGCATTCCTTTCATAAACAATTGACATCCACTTAGCACTCGGGTCGAACTGCCTCATTCTCTCCTCTCGGAAGAGGAGGAAGGAGGGGAGTCTCTCTAACGTAGAGGTTACGTGCTCGTTCCTGTGCCAAATGTACCAGGTTCGCTCCTCGTGGAACCATCTCGATCTTTTCCAGAGATCCCTGATCTCAGTGTAGGTGCGGCCGTGTGGTGCCGGGGACCTCAAGGGAAGCAAAGAATAGTACCACTGCAACCTACAATGCATGTCGTAAGAGGCGACAAATTTAGGCACTAGATATGCTACCCTAGTAAATAAAAAACAGCGCAGAAACCGGATGTGCTTTCCTACTTGTAGGCAGAGCCGGATTAGACCAGCGCGGGGCCCGTAGCAAATTTTAGCGCGGGGCCCTAAGTTTTGTATGATAATAAATAATAAAACATAAATTTTACAAACAAACTTGTCTTGATTTAATGTGAGCAAATTTAGAGATAATACTAGACAAATCAATTTCTCTAAGTAAATTACATTCAATGTTCATTAAGGTGAGGTTATTTAGACGATCTTGTCCCATCATGTTTCTTAACTCACTTTTTATACACTTTAATGTTGAAAAAGAACGTTCTCCGCTGCAGTTAGTAATCATTAAAGACAAGTAAATTCGTAAGACTATTTCTACATTTGGGAAACACGACTCTAATGAATTTTCCATTATAAGTTTATAAAATTGCAGTTCAAGGGCCTCATTCTTTTCGTTGCTAATAGCAGCAGCTACATTAGTTTTAAGAAGTTAAGCGAACTGCACAAGTTCGTCGCCTAGGCTTTCTTCCAAATCCTCTTGGTAAGAGCTGACAATATTTGGAGTTCTTTTCAAGATCTCTTCTGCTGTAAGAGATTTTAACTGCCGAAATGTTCCAAATACATCAGTCACTCTATGGTACGCTTCCATGCATTTAGCTAAGGCAGAGAGTACATTATCAATTATGACAATAAACACCTGACTTTCAAATTTTTGTTTGGGTGTTTGATTTTCTACTTCATCGAGCGTAGTAGAGCCACTAAAATCGTCGTACTTAGTATTTCGCTTGCGTCGTCGTGAAGTTTGTTGCTGATATTCTTGACAGTGAGTCAGGATTTTGGCTTTGGCCTCAATATCTGAAAATGTAGGCCGCATTGCTTGAACGTACCCGTATAACGATTCATAAAGAGCATATCCCGTGTTAAGGTCTTGATCAGGTGACTGTAATGAAGCGTTAGACGCTTGCAAGCGTTCTAGAATTCCGTTCCATAAAATGCTAACTATTCCGTTTCCAACTTACTCATCTCCAAAACTAGCCCATACGCTTGATTACGACACTCTACCTTTTGATCCATGTTATTTGAGATGTCATCCAAAACTTGTTTGATAATGGTAAAACCACATAAAAGTGCTTTTGTCGCATCAGCTCGGGAAGACCACCTGGTGTCCGACAGTCTCTTCAAAGTCGGGAGTTTTGAACCTGTATCTTCCAGTGCTTTTGTAAGAATGCTCCATCGATAGGTAGAAGCGGAAAAGAATGTATAGAGACTTTCAACAAAATCGAAAAAATTGATGCTTCTATACAACATTCTGCAGCAACTTCAAACCAAAATTCAGTGAATGTCAAAGCAGGGAATGTATTCGCACTTATTTATCTCCTTAATGCGTGCTTGTAAGCCGTTGTATTTCCCACTCATGTTGCTGGCATTGTCATAGCTTTGACCGCGACAGTCTTTGATATCAATGCCATTTTCCTTTAAAAATCAAGTAAACTTTGGGCGAGTTGTTCAGCAGTATGACCTTCCATATCCAAGAACTTCACAAACCTTTCCACTGGTCCAGATGGTAACACATAGCGCACTATTAGAGTGAGTTGTACCATGCAGAAATGTCTGGAGTAGAGTCCATGATACGGAATAGTACTTGATTTCTTAATTTCGCAAATAATATGATCCAGTAAGCTTGATGCAATTAGATGGATAAATTCCTCACATGTTGTTTTTGATAAGTATGATGTATGTCCCTTTCCTTTATTTGCATAAGTATTTATATGCTGAGCAAGAAAATGTCAAATTTGGCTATTAATTCCAACAAACCTAAATAATTTCCATTATTAGGTGAACCAATAATTTCATCCCTACCCCGAAATGCAAGACCTCGTTCTGCTATAAAATTGGATTACTGAAGTAATTCGCTCCAAAAGTGTCCGCCAATATGTTTGTTCGGTCTCATTTTGGCTTACAAGTTGAGAATCGACACGAGCATCTTTCTTTTGCAAACTAACAGAGAAATTATCGCTTGTCTATGGGAGGTGCTTTCTTCATGTCTTTTCAACAAATTATTTGCGTTTTTCCAATCGTCAAATCCTTCTTTCGTAAACCGTGACGAACAGTCTGAATCAGTAACTTTGCAAACAAAACAGAAAAGTTGTCCTTTAGTTTCTGAATAACACAACCAATCTCTCACATGAGTTTTGTTTGTTGGTTTATGTGTATATGTGAAAAACGATTTTCGACAAATTCGTGGATTGTTTTCTTTATCGTATGTTTTTTTTTGGAAGACAAGAAATCACTGTTCATATGTTGCACTTCGCTGCTTCCTTTCGCAATCCAATAATCTCGATTGAAGTTGATTGGCCATTCACCAATATCGTTGGAGTACATTTATTTTCGTTGTGCTTTTGGCTTGTAGAAGATGTTGCTACATTGAAGCATGTGCTGTGCTTTCTGCCTCTCTTTGGCTTGAAAATGATATGGCTAAATTGGAAGGACTTGCTGTACATTCGACTTCAGTTTGTCTTGTGGAAAATGTGGCTAAATCGTGAAGAGTTACTGATCTTAATATTGGTAATGATGATTGTTCTATATCACTATCTTCATCTACTATACTGTGAGACGCGACTTCTATATTTTCTGTTTCGATTTCTTTGGATTTAGCACCATTACACACGACATTAAAACATTCAGACAGCTTGCGTGTTTTTGATACAAGAACTTGGTTATATTTTTCCTTTTCATCTTGTGCTTACGCTTTGCACTTCCAGAAGCGTAATGTCGACCGATGCGGCTCTGCTGCTCATGATGTCTATCTCAATCTGGGAAGAGAAAATGAATTTACAAATAAAATGTAATTCTTCAACTTTCTACTAATATAACATATAAATGTGAAAGTTTGGACAGCGTTTTATGATATAACAATTTACTCATGATGATATATTATATACAGGGTGCTTCGTAATTTAACCACTTAACATGACCATAACTCTGATTTAAAACATTTGAATTCATTGAAAACGAAAAATGATAGAAACTATTTAAAAAAATTAATTTCTCACTGAAACATAAAATTAGCTATGTAAAATAAAATAATAATAAAATAACAAAATGGGAGGATTTAAATACATTCAAAGTTAGCAGAACAAATAAAAAATTACTCTCTGTGTCCGTTTGTGTGCTTCTCTGTAAAATTATGCAGCTCTGTGTTGCGGCTTCTTGTTGCGGCTCCTTCAAGTGTGTCCAAGTTTTCTGTTTAATCATTTGGCCCTCCTTCGCATTATTTTCTGGGACATCTAGTCGAGTGCAAAACAGTTTCTCACAAAAACGTGAATGACATGAAATTTATTTAGGAGTGCCCAGATCTGCTCATGTCTTAGAACAATATTTCATACGCCCACTTGCATTTATTTTAAACTAAGTTTCGCGCGCAAAACTACTGAACGAACAGAGACTTGAACTGGGTTATGAGTCAAATTTAATTGTTCTTTTGTTCAAGCTTTCAAGTTTTCGTTTATTAGAAGCGTGTGCACACAAGAGACACTACTATACAAAAAGTAAAAACTGTTACGTTGTTAATGAGCTCAGTGTGACCGCCAAATTAAGTCCGAAATTGAGTAAACATGACCTTGGCCCTAACCTCAATAAAAAAAAATGAAAGGGAAATTATTACCCACCTCCCAAACTTGGTTCCTTGTTTATGACTAGTGACAACTTAGCTCCAGAGGCGCGGCCCCCAAAGCACGGGGCCCGTAGCATTTGCTACTTCTGCTACTATGCTAATCCGGCTCTGATTGTAGGCGCATAACACAATCGCTCTTAGGCTCAGATCACATACAAATCACACAGAGTGGTTGATATGGAGCGTTCGAAGAAGAAGACTTGTTGATGAAATCTATTTCCTAGCACTATCGGAGACGGATGATAAAACGTAGGTACCGTGTTCAATTTGAGCCCATAAAAGAACCCGTGACAGTTCATAATCGAGATGAGCAGGCTGGAAATCCACAGCCGGGGCAAAATTCATTAAGATTACAAATTTAAAATTAAAAATTCCTACACAAATATCTTCAACCATCTTCAAAATTACATTGGGGACCCTCGCCGGTAAGAATTGCTTTAACATGTCTAAAAATAGTTACATCCTTTGTTTGGGGTGAATTAAAAATGAAGTACCACCAGCAGAACACCAAATTGCATCATCTCTAAAGCCGAAGGATTGACTTCATTGCACCGGGTTTTACTCCATATGACTGGGTCCCTCTCCGCAGAAATGGCACGCCACCTGCCGTAAGTATTGCACGAACTCCGTAGCTCCGGCAGCAATCCTACGTCTCTCTGAAAAAAAACTGCACTCTTTATCTCTAAACGTCTTCCAAACACTGAACCCACTCCCCACCTTTTAAAATTCCCTAAATTTAGTTGACATTCACCTCCATTACAACTATCTTCTCCCATCCATCACTGCAGAGAGGAATAAGAAAGCTCATGTTTGTTTCACTAACAGAACCAGCCCAGTACATCTAATAATAAATTCAACATCTTGCGAGGGAGATAACTGCTAAAATATCTTCTCAACCAGTGGCTCTCAACCTGGAGGCGTGAGGTAGTATCAGAAAAGGCATGAAAGGTTATGAAAAGTTTGCGAATTTTGTGTTTTAATAAATTTTTTTTACTAACTTGTTTTTTCAGTTACAATACGTTTTATCATTAACACTGCAAGTTAAAATTAAAATAATTTTATTTAAATTTCTCACAAATTTTGTCAAAAACTGTATTTTAGAAAATGGTTACAGCTAAACAACAGTTGATCAACAGCATCTTCATACCCACTCTTTGTTACCATTGTCAAACATGGACAATGAATAAGACACATGCACAGAAAATAGCAACATGTGAAATGAGATGTCTCCGCAAAGCCACCAACAACACAAGAATCAACAGAGTAACGAATACCAGCATCAGAGAAAGGGTTGGAACAAGACTGTGCTTGAATTATATAGCGAAACAGAGAATGAAGTGGTTTGGCCACTAGAAAGAATTGAACAGACTAAACTGTCTATGAAGTCCACAACAGAATATCAGGAAGGAAGGCGAGAGGAAGACCGAGGAAAAGGTGGATAGATAACGTAGTTGAATTCTGCCAGGGACTAAGAAAACCATCATACAAGTCACCAGAGAAGTACAAGACAAATACATAAAACCACGACACTGGCTTAACAACCCGGCAACAGTCTGCTGACAAAAGAAATTTGGTTTCCTCATCATGCCGGGCCCTGGCTGGTGATCATGGATCTCCACAAAACTTTTTCTTTGTGTTTTAT
This sequence comes from Arion vulgaris, assembly GCA_020796225.1. Taxonomy (NCBI): domain Eukaryota; kingdom Metazoa; phylum Mollusca; class Gastropoda; order Stylommatophora; family Arionidae; genus Arion; species Arion vulgaris. The sequence continues at coordinate 15,119 of JADZMA010001217.1, forward strand.
AACCAGATGTTTACATTCTGGCCATGCAGTCAGGCTATCCAAATTTTCTCTCTGTCTTCCTCTGTCTCGTCTCCCCTCGATTTTTCCGGGTTTTTCCAAATTTCTAAACCCCCTCCCCATCCCTCCGAAAAAAGATGACTGTCTCTTTTTAATATTGATGTAAACTTTCTGTTCGATTTATTCAACACCTCAACATTAGTATTTTAAGTCCATGGATTCTCACTTCTTTTGTAAAACCCATTTTTGTGGCCTCAAATTTTTTTGATCTTTTGTTCTTGTCCATGACTCATCCGTTGTCAGTATTGGTTCTATTACACTGAAAACTCGATTCTGATCGGGATAAAAGGACTTGTTTTAGATAATGCTTCTATTTTCAGGAATGATGTTTTCAAGTGGTCAATGCCCAATATAACCAATAAAGGCTCGCCTTTGGTTGAAAAAGGGTGTCTGGGTAAAAAGGTTCAACCCCCAAAAACCAAAAAACAAAACTGCCAAGATGTTTTGGAAAAAAAACAAAAAAGGGGTCCCCAAAAATGAACCTTTTAAAAAAAAAGAGGCAGGAAAACACATTTATGAAGCGAAACAAAATCTGTTTTAAATTTTCATTTCACTTGTAAAACGATTAAAAAAAAAAAACCCGTTCTAGAAATTTTCTTCCACCCGTGAGGAAAACATGATTAAAAAAAAAAAACCCGTTTTAGAAATCCTTATCCTAATCTTGGGGAAAACAGATTAGAGAAACAAAAGACGAATAAATGATGTTGTTTTTGAAAGAATTCATATCCTTTCAAAATTGCGAATCAACTTATTTTTAACCCGTTTTTTTTTTTAAGGATTTTTCTTTGCGCCTTGTTTCTGAACGGTGGTGCCATGTTTTTTTGTAAAATCCAGCGAAACAATTTGAACCCAAAATTTTCCTCCGCGTGGGTTTGAACTCAGAACGTCGGGGAAAGACCCCCCCCAGACAATGTGTATTTAGGTTATAAAAGAGGGGCAAAGGGTAGATCTCTAGAACTTGACCCTTTTTCAGGACATCCATATTAAAATGTTTAGAATCCTGGGCAAAAGACATTTTAACTCAATTTAGTTTTGGGGAAAAATAGATGTAAAGTTTTTTGAAACAGAAGCTTATTAAAAGGGTTTTCTGAGCTAGAGATAGAAAGAGAGGATGGAATGTAAGAGTCATTTTTTCTTTCGATGCTCATCAGGAATTATAATTTCACTGACTTATTATTATAATTTCATCGCATCAACATCATCATCAAATCATCCCTATCTCATCATCAAATCTTTATCATCATCTTTTTCACCCAAAACCCTCATCAACACATTTGGGTCATATAATATAATACCACAGGGTTTCCCCCCACCGCACCACCCTTAATATAAAATATTTTATGTTATCAGATTTTCTCATTATCTCCTTTGGGCTATCGATTCCAACCATCAAAATCTCATAGCACACACATCGACATTTCCAACACATCGACATCAACATCATATAGCAACAATCGACATCATATCAAACCCCCATCAACATCATTAAAACATCGACACAAATCAACATCGACACACACGACATCAACATATATCAGACACATAAACATCATCCCCCCATCGACATCAAATCAGACACATCGACATCATATCAGCCAAATCAACATCACATGCTCACATCAACATAGACAACATCAAATCAAATCGACAATCAAATCATAAGAAATCATGACATAAACAGAACACATACATAAATCATCACACATACATATACGCAACCAATCAAAACACATGCACACATCAATCAAACAGACAAACCTGCATCCATCAGCCACACAAATCAAATCAGACACACCGAATCAACACAGCACAAAATAACATACACAGCAAAACATACATCAACATGCGACAAACAACACCAGCACCTCGAATCAAAATCAGTCCCAAACAACATAATCCCCCCATCAACATCATATCAGCACACACATCGACATTAACATCAAATCAAAATCAGCACACACAAAAATCAAATCATCCGGAAACATCGACATCATATCAGCACAAAAATCAAATATCATCAGCACACACATCGGGAAACAACATCAGCACCACACGAATCAAATCGCACAACACGAAACAACATCAGCCCCCATCAACATCATACGCACAATCGACATCAAATCAACATCAGCACACACACGACATCAACATCATCATCAGCACACACACAACATCTATCAGCCCCACATCGACATCATATCAGCACACACATCAAATATCTAGCACACCCGCATCAACATCAGACACACACGAATCAAATAGAAAAATCGACCCCAAAACGACAATCAAATCAACATCAGCACACAGGACACAAATCCAAAACCCCGAATCAACATCAGCACACACGACGTCAAAACAGCACCATCGACATATCATCAGAAAACATCGCATCATCAGAAAAATCGACATCATACCACAACATCGACGCCAAAACGCACACATCAACATCATCATCAGCCCCACATCGACATCACACAGCACAAAATCGACATCAACATCAGCACCATAAAATCATATCGCACACACATAACAAATCAGCACACCATCAAAATAACACACAATCAAACCATGAAAAATCGCTCAACTCAGACACAATCAACATATCAACAATAACACATCAAATCAGACAAAAACAACCACATCCACATAAAATCACATCACACACATCGACATCAAATCACCCCCATCAACATCATATCCCCACAGACATAAAACGAACATAAATCACATTAACACATGACATCAACATCAGCACACAAAGCATCATATCAGCACACCAAAATCATACAGACACACACGACATAAAAGCAAACATAATCAACATCAGAAACACAACATCACACAGCACACATGACAAAAATCAGCAACACATCGACATCATATAGACAATCAACACACATGACACAACGACATCAAAATGCACACACGACATCAACATAAACAATCGACACAACTCAGCACACATCAACATCACACGCCCAAAAATCGAATCAAATCAAATCAGCCCCCAAAATGACATCAAATCATATCAGACACAATCAACATCATACAGCAACATGACATCATATAGCAACAACATAATATACAACGACATCAAATCAGCCCCACATCAATAACTACACAATCGACGCAAATCAGCAAACAACATCATCATAGCAACAGCGAATCAAATCAGCAACACGACACAACACAGCAAACATCGTGTCACATCAGCACACAACGAATCATATCAGCACAATCGACACAAAACAGAAAACGACATCATATCAGCAAACCTAACATCACATGACCCCCACGACATAACATAGAAAATTGAACAAATGAAAATAAATCATCATCAGCACACACACATCACGACACAATCGACATCAACATCAGAAAATAACATCATGCAGACACATGAACAAACAGAAAAATGACATAAATAGCAACACTCACACACACAGAAAACATCGAAACAAATCAAAACAACATCATCAAGCACATCGACATCAACACAGCACAAATCAAATCATCATCAGCACACACATCAACATCATACACACACACGACTCAACTCAGCAACACATCAAATCATCTGCACCTCGACACAAATCAGCCCCCATCAACATCATATAGCAACACATCGACATCAACATCAGCACACATCAATCATATACACCACATCAACATCATATCAGCACACACATCGACATCAACACACCAAAAACGACATCAACATCAGCCCCTCAACATCATCATCAGCACACATCGACATCACATCAGCACCAAACTCATATCAGACATACACAAATACACAGAAAAATCGACATCAAATCAGCACAATCGACACAAATCAGCCCCCATCAACATCATCCCCCACATCGACATCAACATGCACAATCACATCAAAATCAGCACAATCGACATCAAATCAGCACACATCAAATATATAGCCCCAAATCACTCCATAGCAACACGACTCCAGCACAACACAACATCATTTTTAACACTGACACAACACGCACACATCAACATCATATGCAACCGACATCAAATCAGCCAAACCCCACGCAACATCGAAAAATCGACATCATACGCACATCGACACAACATGCACACAGACATTCATGACACTATCAACATATAGACCCAAACGAATCAAATCAGCCCCACACCCTCAAATCAGAAAACATCGACTCAACAAGTACCAAACGACATCAACATATCACACATCGACATCTTCAGCCCCACATCAACATAAAATAGACACAATCAAATCAGACACACATCAATATCAGCACACATAATCAAATCAGACACCCAACATTATAGCAAAATCGAATCAACATCAAAAACATCGACATCAACACATCCCCCGACATCATATCAGACACACATCAAAACATACACAAATCAAATCCCCGACCAAAATAATCAACATCAGCCCCAATCAAATCAACATCAGCCAACACGACATCAAATCAGCAAACACAACATCATTCAGACACAATCAACATCATCAAAACAAAATTCGACACAACATCACCATCAACACAACATCAGCCCCCTGACATCAAATCAGTACCATCAACATATATCAGACCATCAACAATACAGCACACATCGACATTAACACAAATCAAATCAGCACAACATCGACACCAAAACATCATAGACAACACGAATCATATCGCCCCCTAAATCACTCCACCAAAAAATGCACAATGAAACAAATCAACAGTGAAACAAATCAGCACACAAAAAATCATCATAGACAAACGAATAAACAAATCAGCCAAACGAATCAAAATCTCGTCACACACAAAATTACAGCACACAACACATCACATCAGCACACACACAACATCATCAGAACAACGACACAACATCGGCACATCGACTAACATCAGCCAACATCGACGTAAATCAGCCCCACACAACAATACAAACACAGCGACATCAACATAGCACACAAACGACATAAAACAGCCCCCAAAACGAAAAAGCCAAATGACATATACCAACATAATCAACATCAGACAACACGACATCATATAGCACATCATAACATCATATAGCAACACGACATCAAAATCAGCCCAAAAAAATCAACATCAAAACTCAAACACATTTTCCCCCATCAATCACACAAAACATCGACATCAACATCAGCCCCAACATAACACCACCACATCGAATCAAATCAGCACAATCGACATCAAATCAGACCACATCAACATCAATCAGACAAAAAACCCTCAAAATGCACAATCAAATCATATGCAAAAATCGCTCAAATCAGAAAACAAATATCATAAACACATAACAATATCAGCAACACATCGAATCAATGCCAAATCAACATACATGCAACATGAATCAAAATGCAAACATAACATATAACCCCCAAAAATCAAATCAGTCCTCATATCAGCACAAACATGACATCAAATCAGCAAAAACAACATATACGCAACAAACATATCAGCACACATCGAATCAAATCAGCAACATCAACATCATATAGCAATCAACATCAACATCAGCCACAAAACATCAACACAGCACACACACCAAATCAACATCAGCCCCCATCAAATCAAATCAGCAAAATGAATAACATAAAACCAAAACAAATCATCATCAGCCACATCGACATTAACATCAACATCAACATCAGACAACATGCATCCAAAAACATCAAAACATCAAATCAAATCAGCACACACCAAAATCAAATCAACCCCATCAACATCAACATGCCCCCTCGACATCCAAAACAACACGCACACACATCAACAACACAAACCTTCCCAAAACATCGACATATATAGCAACATGGCAACCCACAACCCCATACATCAAACGCACATGACTAAACCCAAAACCATGACATTACAGACACAACAACATTCATCGCCCCCAAACAAAACAAATCGCAACCTGACATAAACAGCCAATGCCCAAAATGCAAAAATAACTTTTAGCAAAAAATGACACAACACGCACAATGAATCGACATAACATATATAGCAAATAACATATATACAACATGACATACACAGAAAATCAAATAACATGCACCCAAACCAAATCAACATATATGAAATCGACATCAACATCAGCACAACCTCAAAATCAAAAATCATATCGACAACATCGAATCAACACGGCACACCGACTAAATCCAACCACATCGACATCAACACCAAAAACCGTCAAATATCTCCCCCACCATCGACATCAACATCATATCAGCACAATCGACATCCCATCATCAGCCCCATCGACATCCCTCTATGAAAAAACGACATCAAATCGACATCGCCCAAAAATCGACATCAAATCATCTGCACACATCACTAACATCATATCGACAACAGCATCAAATATCACAAAAACCATCGACATCAACACATACGCACACAAACGACATCAACATTCATCAGACCCCAAACGACATCAAAATATATGCCCCACATCGACATCAAATCTCATCAGACACAGAAAAAATCACATAGCAAAAATCGACATCAAATCATCATAGACCCTAATCAAATATCATCAGACAAATCGGGAAACAAATCATCTCAGCACACACATCGAATCAACATATCATCACCATACATAACATATATAGCAAAATCGACATCAACATCATATGCACACACGAACAAATCAGTTCGTGTGTTGCCGGGCCAAGGGGGAATGAAAAGGGCATTCTTTTTGGAGCAGCCATCAGCAAAGTAAACGAGGTTGATTTTCTAGGCACCCATATACTTTCAGTAGTTTGCCATTGTTTCTGAACGGTAAGGTCTATTTTACTTTTTGTAAAACCCCCACGGAAACGAATTTGCTTTCCAAACTTGCTCACCGTGGTTTGAACCAGGTATGTTTGGTTTTTGATCGAGTTTACCTCTTGAGCTACATCGTTCCAAGTGTCCGACCCTATGTCCCCAATGACAAGCCGCCACTGATCATTATCATTATTATCATCACCATCATTATCATTATTTCCCCTCAGATGTAGCCTTATGTTCTTCCCCTTTTCTCCCCCACAACTACTTCTTTTTCTCCACCACAACTACTTCTTGTCTCCACCACAACTACTTCTTGTCTCCAACAACTACTTTTGTCTCCACACAACTACTTCTTGTCTCCACCACAACTACTTCTTGTCTCCACCACAACTACTTCTTTTTCTCCACCACAACTACTTCTTGTCTCACAAACTGCTTCTTGTCTCCACCACAACTACTTCTTGTTCCACCACAACTACCTTTTTCTCCACCACAACTTCTTGTCTCACTACAACTACTTCTTGTCTCCACCACAACTTCCCTTTTCTCCACCACAACTCTTGTCTCCACACAAACTACTTTTGTCTCCCCCACAACTACTTCTTGTCTCCACCACAACTACTTCTTTGTCTCCACCACAACTGCTTCGTCTCCACCACAACTACTTCTTGTTCCACCACAACTCTTCTTTTTCTCCCCCACAACTATTTTTATCTCCACCCCAACCACTTTTGTCTCCACCACAACTACTTTTGTCTCCCCCACAACTACTTTTGTCTCCACAACTTCTTCTTGTCTCACAACACTTCTTTTTCTCCCCTAAACTACTTTTGTCTCCACCACCAAATCCCTTTTCTCCAACAACTTCTTCTTGTCTCCCCCACAACTACTTTGTCTCCACCACAACTACTTTTGTCTCCACCCACAACTTCTTCTTGTCTCCACCCCCAAATACTTGTCTCCACCACAACTACTTCTTGTCTCCACCAAACTACTTCTTGTCTCCACACAAATACTTCTTGTCTCCCCTACAACTACTTCTTGTCTCCCCTACAACTCTTTTGTCTCCACCCACAACTACTTTTGTCTCCACACAACTACTTCTTGTCTCCACTACAACTACTTTTGTCTCCACCACAATACTTCTTGTCTCCCCTACAACTTTCTTGTCTCCACACAACTACTTTTGTCTCCAACAACTACTTTTATCTCCACCACAACTACTTTTTTGTCTCCACCACAACTCTTCTTATCTCACCACAACTGCCTTGTCTCCACCACAACTACTTCTGTCTCCACCACAACTCTTGTCTCCACCACAACTGTTCTTCTCACCACACTCTTCTTATCTCCCACAACTCTTTTGTCTCCACCACAACTACTTTTGTCTCCACCACAACTACCTTCTCACATTGCATTTATTATCGATCGGGTAGTATAAGCTTCCACGAAACATCTTCTTCCTCATTACCTCTGTCCCATTTCCCCTCAGCCATGAGTTCAATTTCCCCCCT
>JADZMA010001218.1:0-23460 GCA_020796225.1 Arion vulgaris
GTTCCCCCGAAAAACAAACATATATAGAGGTTAATGGATGACATGCAAAAACAGGAAAGATGACAACAGCACATAAAATTATGAACATGAAATGTGTCCTGACCTCAACAAGTTTAGCCTGCTTGTCCCCAGCTGCCTTGACTAGAATTCCTCTCAATACCTGATCTGTCACCGTTGGTGGAATATTATGGACACAAAGACGGGTGGATGACACAAAAACATTCTGGTCTTTCAATTTTGACCTCTTTGCTGCATCTATCTGTTTAATATGAAATTGGTTACACATATTTAAAAAAAATCACTATCTAGGGTTCAAATAATCATAATAAATTTGTTAAGTAACATATCCGCCATGACTGCACTCCCGCAGACAAATAGGTAGTACTCACATCTCTCTCAGAAGAGGCCGAAGCGCACTAACACTATAAATAAAATTTAAAGAGACTACAGCATCATCAGACTTTAATACACACACAGGATATGATTGGAAAGGAGTGGAAGCATATCTAGTGCACCTCGGAGACCACAAAGTCAGAAAAACGAAAATGGCTCCAGGCCCCTCAAATTATGTAACCAGCATGATCTATTTATAGCCAACACTCACTTCCAACATCGGCGGTCACAGATATTTACTTGGTGTATATATAGAACAACCTAGACTGTAAAAGCCCAATAGATTTCATACTAGCTGAGAGGTTAAGAAAAAAGGTAAGTGAAAGATGTAATGGCCATACCAACAACACAATCTCAGGGCATGAGGAAGACAGAGAACCTGATGGTTAGATAACATCAAAGAGATCCTACGACAACATGGACTAACAGCTGCAAATGCAACTCATCTGATCCAATATAGGAAACTCTACAACTCCCCACGACTTTTCATGGCACATTTCGACATGCATGATAAAAATGTATCATTTGAAAGGGCAACATATTATAATACAATGACAACAAGAAATAAAATACAGTCTTAATGCCAGCAATAATTTTAGGTCTCACCTTCATTCTTTTGACTAAATCAGGAGCAGGAACATCCTTGGCAGTTTCTGTGCCAACTCGGATCACTGAAAATTTAAAAAAAAGAGGAAATAGTGCACCGATTTATCACACATCTTATTTAGTGTCATTAAGAAATGGAGAAATTACAGCCTGGCAGAATGTAACATCAAAGCAAGAGAAAGGGTATGTCGGAGGTCCATTTGTCATAGTTCCCCAGGTGGCAGCTTACAGGCCAGACAGGTAGTTTAGATAGATAGGTTGGTAGATATAGTTGACTGTAGAGTTTGCGACCAAATCTGCATCTGCTCATTATAAGCAGATTAGCAACGATATACGAGACTTTGACGTAGGTTAGAGACTAAAGATAGGAGAGACAAGATGGCCGCCTAAGTTGAACAATGTCACTGTTGCTTCTTGTACCCAAAAGCTATTCTCGGTCAGGTGATGCAATCCTTGTATTCAACTCTCATGTATTAAATCCTACATTAAATTACTACTAAATTACTACATCCGTTAGTTCATGACTAGTTTGTCAACATTTAACGTTGTAAAGTGCAGTCATTGTGTGTCAAACAGAATGGACTGGTCTTTAGTTACAATATGATAGCAACATGTAATCAGCCTCAGACCACGGAAACCAGACTACCAAGCTCTAATGTTTTCACGGTATAGAACGCCATACCATTGAAAGACCAGTGTCACTGCTGAACTAACCACCCCCCTCGCTCTTAGGCTCCTCAACAAAGGTACCCACCCACACTACCAAGCGACCTATCCGTACTATCATAAGGTACCCAACGAAACCCCTACACTACTTCAATGGTGTCAGAAGATAAAAAGATCTTGCCCACATTCGAGGACCAGGTGCCCAGGCAGAGCCATTACATTGTCTTCATTCCCAAGCGCAAAAGTTCTGAGTTACCATCAAGTGGTTTGTTTTGACACTTTTTGGATTAGTAAAATTTAGTATCTTTATGGAACTAACCATTAAAACTTTTTTCCAGCGATCAACTGACAACTCTTCATATGTGCAGTTAATATATTTCTAACTTACGTTTGACGATTTGTTTGGCTTCTACTTTCAATGTGTTTGAATGTTCCAAGGACATCGATTAATTATATACCAGTAGCTATTTTGTACTGCTGATTTAACTATTTTATTAATTACCCAAATTACTGTTTCTTTCCTTTTACTTAGCATATGGCGTATAAGACAGAACACATGGGTCCATCGAAGAACGACGATGAAAGGACCCATAGTTCATGATATACCGTTAGTGGATCCACAACCTCAGTTCTCAGGGTTCGCGGAATTTAGGGGGCCCCAATGCAGGAAATGACAACCTGATTCCCAGTCTAACCCTCCCAGACCAGCCATTAGGCCACCTGACAGAGTTAAGAACTTTCGGTGACAAAGATGGACCGACCGCAGAGGAGTTCGCCAGAGAAGTACGGGCCTATTGGCGATACTACAGACTGGATGGAGAAGATAAATTGGACTGTCTCTTTGATAATATTTCTGCTTCAATCAGAGCTGACTACGTATTCAGATGTTAGTGGATAATAATCCAGACAGGCCCCTGATTAGCCTGGTTAAGTATATGGGATAACCACCCGCCCAGACTCCTGTCCACTTTTTCGGGGCGACTCCAGAGAGATAGTGAATCTTGTCGCGACTACTCCATAGATTACCCACCTGCATTCTGCGATTACTGCGGAAAAGTAATGAAGGTCTCGTGCTCATGGAGCAACAAATTTTACGCGACCATTTTATCAAGAATTTAAAACGATAAATTATGTCTAAGATGATCGCGGCGTATCTTCCAAAAACCCCTACATCATTTCTGGAAGCAGAGATGCTCTTTGCGTTGGGCAATCCCATCCCTGCAGCATACCCCAGGCGATTTCGGGGTTTTACCGTGCATGGCGCCCTGGAATCTAAGATGGCAGAACGCCACTCCGACACGCTGCCATATCCCTGCAGAACCTTCACCTCACACCTCAGTCGGATCGGAATGGTTTTTCGTCCGAGAATCGCCTACAGGGTTACGCGGCGCAATAGCAGAGGAAAGTAGGGGGAAATTTATGGTTATTTCCCATTCCACGACCATCCCCAAGACAGCGTGCACGATCCGGGTTTCCCAGTGTCGGCCTGAGGATCAGACCCCTTTAGTATGGTCGGTCAGGGTCGAATGATGGCGGATTCTCCTCCGTTTGGTCCTGTGTGTCAGTTACGGGTACAAAGAGAGGCAAATTGTACGTATGAATCCACGTCTGGTGAAATGAGTGAGGATCCAGTTTTCTTCAGGTCCGTTCCTGTATGCCAGAGACCAGTGCCCACGACAATCCAGGTTATGAGGGTCATGACTTGAACCATCGTAAATTGCGCGAGGAACAACATTTCCAGCAAATTTGGATAACATGTATCCTGAAAAAGAATGCGTGGATATGATAGTTCCCAAAAGTGAAAAGGTTTGTACTCTACCGAACTTCTTACTGGATTCTCCCTACGAGGCGGATGTTGATTTTCAGGAAAGTATCAATTTGGTATCCGCTGTTGATAGGTCATGTGATGAGTCGGATATTTTACATAATTTTATCTTATAGCAAGGGGATGCTTCTCACGAAAAGCGAAAACATTGTATCTGTTGTTGATGAGCCTAATACTCCCCAATATGTTCCATGCGTTGAAGAGCAGTTTCCAGACAGGCAGAACCAACAATTACCGTTTGTGCAACTGCAAGGAACAGGATGTTGGACGAAACCCCTGGTGTCCTGTGGTTGGTGACCACGATTATGAGTGTGATATAGTGATATCTACTATTAGTTCAGAGGAGGTGCAGAATGTGAAACCAGGTCAATCGCCACCCTTTGTAAAGCCCCTCCCATGACTACGGACAGCGTGAAGACATGTAAGTTCTGCGGGTTTTTAAGCGGTCAGCATTATTAAAAGAAACTCATCTACTTCAACCACATGGGACAGTACGAGCAGGTCAAGGGCAAGAATGCAACTAGTGCGAGTTCTAAGATTACTAATGCAGGATTTCAGAAATTAAACAATGCTAATGCAAAAGTAAGGCGAGGAAATAATAAGATATTACGGGTTAATTCGAAAAATGTAAACACACCTGGGAGGACTCAACTAGTAATGGCGGTTATTTAACGAAAAGGGTTTCCCGACCGTTGCAGTCAGTATGGAGGGTGCGGAGAAGAAGGTGGCCTCGGTCCATTTTTAGAGAAACCACAGAAGAGAAATTCAATCTGAAGCAGGTTCAAGATTCGCCTGTGCAAGAGGCAATCAATTGACATTGTCTAGTTCCAGTGACATGTCAATAACGACACAAGTAATTGGTGAAGTTACGAAGATAGATCGCAACAAAAAGAAATAGTGGTTACAGGATCCCAAAGAGGTGTGCATACAGGCACGCAAGGTGATAATCTCCATGTAAACAAGGGTAATGAAAATATATGTAACTCTATGCAAATAAGCTTAAGAAGTCTGGGGCAGATACTGAAATTTTGAGTTCAGGTTATGGGCAAAATATTAGTTCACAAATGGGTTTTAAAATTTGGGCGGATTCAGACCAGTCAACAGCGTGCAAACTTTGCGAAATTTGTTTGGTCAGATAGACTTCGTTGTATCATAAGAGGTGTGGCGTCCACTCCATGGCCAGGCCTGTACGATGGAATACTATAGTAGTGATTGGGTTCTTTTGCTATTTTTAGTGCCCGGTGCCCTGTGTTCACATCAGCATGATTTGCAGGGATTGATTCCTTCAATCTGCGGGTTTTGGTTTAACCATGGCTTTTTTTCTTTGGGTTTTCATTATCCTTGACAAAATACTTGGGTGGCGTAGGGAGGATGGTACACGGGATACCACTGATGTGGGACCGGGATGGTCCCTGGAGGCGTTCGATCATGTGAGGACAACCATGATTTGGGCGATTTGTACAATTCCCAGGAAACCGAGTTTCCTGTTAATGTTAAACGAGATTAATGTTAAACCAAATAAAGAAATAATGGAGTTTTGGTGGTCCGGACTATGAAGGGCGCATTGTACTTCCTCATTTATTGAGATTATCTGATGTTGACATGTAAATCATTTTTGGGGAAATTTGCTTGGTTCCTTGTGGGTTTTTGGATGGCTAGTAATGTTCCATTCATGGTGATTATGTCATGGGATTCAAATATTAGATATTGGTTGAATATTTGGGATTTTGGGGTGGATAATGAATACCTCAATGCGATATATATTATTGAATCAAATTGAGAAAATGGATATTGTTTGATTCACTTGAGAATATTGTGGTTTTTTAAACCCTCATTGAGGCTACATTTTGTTAAATGGATGATATTTAATGTATTTGGGATGTCAATTTATTCCTTTGGGGTTTGGGTGGATTTTTAAATGCCTCTGGAGGTCATATAATGTTGATATTTAGACATTTAAAATATGTTCTTCTCTCCATGTTCAGTTTTAACTTGTTTTTTAGTTAGTTCTTTTCAGATAGCTAGACAAGACTCCAAAGATCATGAGTGACATAGAGACATGACAAGTACTGTGAGATAACCCCTGCCCATACCCCCGACATGTGAGGACAGGATGTTGAAGTACAACCACCTCACATTAATCAACTCTAACACTGCTTGGAGCATTTAATACGAAGTTTGGAATTTCGCCGTCGGGCGCGGCGAGGTCTCGGGGTGTCATAGTTCCCAGGTGGCAGCTTACAGGCCAGACAGGTAGTTTAGATAGATAGGTTGGTAGATATAGTTGACTGTGAGTTTGCGCACAAATCTGCATCTGCTCATTATAAAAGATAGCAAAGATATCGAGACATTACGTAGGTTAGAGACTAAAGATAGGAGAACAAGATGGCCCCCTAAGTTGAACAATGTCACTGTTGCTTCTTGTACCCAAAAGCTATTCTCGGTCAGGTGATGCAATCCTTGTATTCAACTCTCATGTATTAAATCCTACATTAAATTACTACTAAATTACTACATCCGTTAGTTCATGACTAGTTTGTCAACATTTAACGTTGTAAAGTGCAGTCATTGTGTGTCAAACAGAATGGACTGGTCTTTAGTTAAATGATAGCAACATGTAATCAGCCTCAGACCACGGAAACCAGACTACCAAGCTCTAATGTATCCAGGTATAGACGCCATACCATTGAAAGACCAGTGTCACTGCTGAACTAACCACCACCCTCAGCTCTTAGGCTCCTCAACAAAGGTACCCCACCCACACTACCAAGGCGTACCCTATCCGTACTATCATGAGGTACCCCCCGAAACCCTACACTACTTCACATTGAAGTCAATCTACAATGTGCAGATTGGATATTGAACTGACATCACAGTCCTCCAGCCAGACCCATAGGTGCCTAGTCTCCCCCCAAACAGATGTTGAAGGGTTTGCATACTGATGGTTTCTGTGGCTCGCTGGTTTCTCTCTGCCCCTCAAACATTCAGCTCTACTTGCACAAAGTGTAATTCCAAACTCCTTAAATCACTGGATTGATTCAACGTCAGTTTTAGTGCCCTCACCCAACAGTAGTTTCGATAGAGATTGCAATTGATAATTTATTGTTTTCACAGAACACAATACTAATGACTCTTTTCAGCAACAGCTGGGTCGCCAGTGGTAACTTGGGCCTAAATTTAGGTGTAAAGAATAGAACCACTGTTACCTGCCACGCATGTCGTAAGAGGAGACTAATGAGGTTTGGCTGAAATCGGATGCACATGTCCTAAACGTGTGAAGTCTATGCGTTTAGAGGCCTGTCAAACCAATGTGCAACGTATACACGTTCTTGGCAAAGATCAAACATATCACAAAGAGATTAAAATTGGTTGTAAAGAACGAACACAAAGAAGAAGTGACAGCTGGACTATGAGCCATTTCATACAGTATGGATGAGGGTATGTGTGGCAATTGCAAATCTGTTTGCTTTGTATTCTAAAGATGTGTTGGTTTCAATCCATATGTCGTTTGGTTCTCAAGTGCATTTTGTTTCAGAAGATCCCTTAAAATTGTTACCAGAGCTACTGAGTTCATGCAATATTCTATACAGGTAGCATGACATTTCTGCAGAGAGTGACAAGGCAATGTGAGGAAACCTGGGCACAATGAAGTCAATTCTCCGCCTTCAGACCCCTTTATATTGGATATATTTAAGCACTTGTAAATCAAACTGTGATTTTCCAGAAGGATATGGTTTGGTAACAAAAGCCCACAATGAAATACCCCATATGTAGAATGTTAAATGGGTGAAAAAATAGTATGGTCACTAAAACAAATGGTAGCGACCATTAAAAAAACATGAAAATGCTACTTACTCCCTTCTCTAGCCAAATAGAGATTTCTAGTATCCTTCTGTTCCTTCTTAGTGTCTTTCTTCTGGGAGAATTCTCCTGCTTGCTGCTTGTCAACTGCCATACTGACCAATAGATCTCTGCCACCGAGAGATAAACCTGGTTGATCCTAGTTTAGAGTATAGGAAACAAAATGAGATATGAATAGGAAATAAGCAACCAATGACTAACTGTTGTGTTATTTATTTTATGGAAATATATATGAAAAATCAAGAGGATATTGAGTGTTGGTGTGGTAGAATGGTGACCATACAATTTAAAGGTATTGGGGTGTGTTTGGATACAGACACATAATTCAATTCTTCTAGAAATGGGCACCTCGGAAATGGGAGTTACAGAATATAAGATAAAGAAAAGAGCCGGACACTATTTCTTCACATGCTGAGTGAAGGTAGTGACAAAATTTAGAGTCAGCGAACTAAAGATGACCAAGACTCTACTCTCCTTTTAAGTGTTGGCCCTGGTAACATTGCATATAAATTATTTGAGGACAAGTTTGCTGTGCCTCCAAACACTGAGTATTTTCTATGGGCATGTTAGTTAGTTATTAGATCATCCTCAATGTACAAGTCCAGAAGTCTTTGATCTCATCTTCAGCATATATAATCTATATCTTATATATCTTCTTCTTCTTCTTCAATGATCCAGCGACCTTGAGCTTTGGCGGCCCAATGCTTACATTAGTGGTATCTTGCATTGTCTTAAGTTGTTCTTTTGTTCTGTATAGTGTGTTCCATTTATCTGGCCTTGGAGGAAGGAGGTCTTTCTGATGTCTTCTAGTGGCACTTGAAAGGTGGTGGTGAACGGTTTCATGATGATGTGCACACAGTTGGCACTCTGGGTGTGTTTGGTGAATTCTGTTCAAGTGATTATTAAGTGTTATTGTTGAGTTGATCAAAAATGGTGCTCTGATCTCTTCGAAGGTGGTTGATGTTGTCATTGGTTGGGCTGGCCATATGGGTGTCCCATCTCTTCCTGTGTTTCCCATGGCCCATCTGTTCAGCAAAATTTCCTTATTTGTTGTCATTAGGATTTGCTTTGCTGTATGGAGGTTTTCTGTGATTGGTTGTTCCTTGTTGCCCCTTTTTTGGCTATCCTATCTGCTTTGTCTTTTCCAGGTGTTTGAATGTCGGGGACCCCTGCATGGTTATTTTGATGTATGTGATGTAATAAGTCTGTCAATATCTGGGCTATAGGGGATAGTTCAGTTTTCAATGTCCCCCATCCTCTGGGCTTAAAGGGCAGACATTGAATCTGTAAAATAATTATGTTTGTGCCTTTGGTCTATATATTTTTCTTATATATATATAAAACATATATACATATATATACATATACAGTAAGCCCTCGTTAACACGAACTCGAAGGGACCGAAAAATCACGAGTTGTTTAAAAAAAATTTTGGGGGGACTCAAATTTTGGCATTGCAATCGCACAGTATTAACCATATACAATACAGATCCATCATATAAACACCACTACAGTAATTAATTTTTAAAAAAGTATAAATAATTTTTTTCTGAAAAAATTCCTGTATATTGGCTTATGGGGGGGGAAAAAGTGCATAGTAACTTCCCGGCCAACTGCGTGTATAGCTTCCGTAAACCTAGCGGTCATTTCAGCTGTTGTAGCAAACCGTTCTAAAGTGTCCAAAGGGCCCTTAACACTTCCTGGCGGGTGGGCGGTATACTTTTGTCTTCATCACTTTCTTCTGATGATATTTCTTGCACCTCACACAACTGATTGTACATGTCATCAGATTCCTCTGGGGAACACCGCAACATAAATCATCTGCACTATAATTCCTCAAAACTAACTCCAGGGTTTGCAACGTCTTGAAGAATATCCCCTTGTCCGGGGAGGTGGTGTCGATGTCACCATCTAACTCTTCGATGGGGTTAGTGTTGCTATGTCTCCAGGCTCTGCTAAAGCAGTTCTGCAAGTGTTTGATGGCACAGATTCCCAGGAGACAGCGATAGCTTTTATCATCGAGCACACTCCAACTTGGGGTTATCGTGTTTTTTCAACAGCGCGAATTGCAGCTCTCACAAATTAAACTTTCGATAAACTCTCTTCATAAGAGCAATAATGCCTTGATCTAAAGGCTGAAGGCGACTTGTTGCATTTGGGGGAAAAATTGAACCTTTTCGTTTGTTAAGTTCAGATCATGTATTTTATGGGCTACACCTGTCCATTGTCAGAAGAACATGCCCATTCTGAAGCCACCATTCGACTTTGAAATGAAGAAGCCACTTACGGAATGATTGCTGTCGATCCAAAACTTTCTTATGGTGGGGTAGATGCAAGGTAGAGTATCCATGTTCATGTTTTTAAAACAACGTGGTTTTTTGGACTTGCCTATCACCCATGGGAGGTGTTTATCACTGCCGTCTGCATTACATACAAGAACAACAGTTAGGCGTTGTTTACTGCGCGCTCCACCATGGCACTTGTCACCTTTTATTCGAGGTATGACTTGGAAAAAGATTGTAAAAAAGTCCAGTTTGTCCATATTGTTACCGTCACCCGAGGCATACTTTTCTCTCACTCCGTAAAATCCATCAACCCGTTGTTTGCCCTTCTTCATCAACTTTTTGCTTCACCACAAATCACTACTGATGAAATTGAGTGTCTCTTTTTGGAAGGTACAAACCAGCGGAACGGGTGAATCTTGAATATCAAATTTTGGGAATCTCATTTTCTTTTGACTGAATTATAGGTCCTAAAGGTACATTGGAAGTGCGCATATGGTTGAAACCATTCTGAAGTAGCGTTTGATATCTTCGTGCTTTCTGAATGCTTAGATTTGTTACCGGAACCTAATGCAACAGCATTAAGAATTTTTTCTCGGTCTTTAAGTACTGTGGATAAGGTAGACTTGGCAATTTCATACTGTTCAGCAATTGTCTTTTCCTTCAATGCACCACGGTCTACTTCGTTTAGAATTCTTAGTTTTGTTTCCAGATCTATGCCTGCCTGCTTCCTCTTAGACATGACTCTTCAACTGTATCTAACTTTCCGTCCTATCTGAACATTTTCTCACCAGATTTTATCAACTGGAATTTCACTTTCATTCACTTCGTCCTCCTTCTCTCCTTCCACCCCCTTCCTGCCCAAAACCATACTTTACTTCTAATTGGGTGTTCTGGCTATAAAATTCTCGTACCTGTAATAAAAATACAGTACCCAGAGCTTCTACAGTGTAACCGAATACTGGAAGCGAATTTACTTCGACAGATCTGCTATCGCACCTTCCGGGCGCATTAATTTTTTCCCGCTGTCCGAAAAATGCTTTGTGTACATATTAATGTATCCACCTATCTCGCCCCTCTATCTCAAACTCAAGGGCATCCCACCGGTAAATGAAACTGTTAGTGTTACCTTTCCGATCACTAACAATGAAAGGCTTTTAAGGTGACAACAAACATTGTGA
Organism: Arion vulgaris; assembly: GCA_020796225.1. NCBI lineage: Eukaryota > Metazoa > Mollusca > Gastropoda > Stylommatophora > Arionidae > Arion > Arion vulgaris. Next base: position 10,815 of record JADZMA010001218.1, read on the forward strand.
AGCTTTGGAAGTTCGGGTTAAATGAGATACAATTGGCGGAGGGACTAAAATACAGTTCGTGATTAAGTGGTACACAGAAATTCGTGTTATTTACTGATAAGAAATAGACATTTATAGCGGGACCACATTTTTGTTCTTGTTAACCGGGTGTTACGTGTTAGCGAGTTCGTTTAACGAGGGTTTACTGTATATACATATATATACATATATATATATATATATATATATATATATATATATATATACATATATATATATATACATATATATATATATACATATATATATATATATACATATATATATATACATATATATATATATACATATATATATATATACATATATATATATATATATATATATACATATATATATATATATATATATATATACATATATATATATATATATATACATATATATATATATATATATATATATATATACATATACATATATATATATATATATATATATATATATATATATATATATATATATATATATATATATATATATATATATATATAAGACAAAGATCAATAGAATTGTATGTCTGTCCCAACTGTTTGGAGATATCTGGACATCCTACGGACTTGAAATTTGGCAAGAAAGTGGCTTTCATGGATACGAAGAGGGAAAATGATCAAACTATACTTTTTTTATGTTTCTATAACCATATTCCAATTTAACGCACATGGTCTTTCTGCATAGAAATCACCGAAAAAAGTATATCCATGATTTCACAACGTTGCGGACACATGATGCGCAGCGATCATGTTGTTATAGTCCGGTGACGTCTTTCAAAATCACACAAATACTAACACATTTATGGGTATTTCAACATTTAAGTTCTGTAGACGAATGCACAAGATGTTCGACTGCTATCCTAAAGAGAACATGTTGAATCTCACGCTCTGCCAATTTTTAAAAAACATTTTTTTAAACACATCGATAAGTTAGTAATCTGAATAAATTTAATTTGCCAATTATTATTTTCAATTTTTCCCATGGGAATTCCATTGTATCAGGTTTTACTGGCTATCGGAATGAGCTACAGTTTATGTGGACTCGAATGATCAGCGAAAAGGATAACAAATTAACTTAAAAGTAGTTTAGATTTAAACTAACACCCCCAAGAGCGGTAAACGGCTAGTGTATATATAATATATATATGTCAACATACGGTGATTGGCTTTGTTACCCTCTGTCCTCATTATTTAATCGGTTTTTCATGAGATATTCAATCCTCTACTCCCGACAACACAAAGACTGCTTCTTCCTGGTAAGTCTTTTCTCCATACTGGCGTCTAGCTGTTTATATGATACTTAACACACCTCTATAAAACTACATACAGAAATAAACAGAAAAAGTGTTGGTCATTTTGAAAGAACTGTTATTTTGTTAACAGCAAGAATGCAACACAGTACATAATACAATCTCTTACCCCATTAGAGGTACTTTCTACACAAGAGTTAGCCTTTTTGATTGAAACTGTAAGAAGGCTGAACCTGCGAATAAGATATAGAACAACATTCAATAATGCCCAGCTGAGTCTGGACAGAATATTTTAATGGTAAGAGTCATTCTTTGTTCATGAATAACCGCTTTAAAACCCCCTTTCCCCTTTTGTGGTTTGAACAAGTTTTTCTCTGAAGTAGTCTACTGTACCTTCCCAGACACTGAGCTGTTATCTTTGGGAAAGTGTTCAGGATAAGGATCACACCTAGTTTCTTTGTGTTTGTTCTTAACAAAATTAACCTATATTTGTGATACAAATAGTTTGTGCGAGAACGTGAGTATGTTGCCCATCAATGGTCTCTATGGTATGTAGGACAGGCACATCAAAATTTCAGCCAAAGTTTAAACATATCCAAAGGGCAAATTTGTACAGATGGTAACAATAAGATGATTGATCATAGATCATCAGAGCTGAATTGTGTCAGTGTCTACAGTCCTTTGTGTCTTGAGTCGTTGTATCTGCGGCATTCTTTAGACTCACATTAGTCTCTAGAAATGTCAAACACGGATATGATTCTCCTAGGAGACCATTTTGGATAAGGAAAATGCTCTCCTATCTCCTTCTAGTTATTTTGGACACATATTATTTGAGCTCGTCTCAAAAAGGAATTATTAGACTTTTAAACAAAACAAATGTGTATTTTCTTTATGGAAACAGTTGACACTGACAAGATATACAGGATCGTCCACACTGACAGAACCAGTCACCGGCTGTCATCGCACGATACACTATAATGCAGACAACACACATCTCATTTGATAAAAGATTGTTGGAACAGTTTGTTTGTGACACAAGATGTCCTAATACTGTATCACTAGTCTTTTAATATACTGTGTGATGATGTAGTCAGTTGTTGGAGACTTACTTCAGTTAATAAACAGCAAATACAAAGTATAGAAAGCAAGTTGAATGCATTTGAAAATAGATGTCTGAAAAATAATGAATATAAAATGGAACGAATTCAGAGAAGTGATGAAATCAGAGACATGTCTGGTCAACCACTAGTGACACTGTTATAAGAAAGAGAAGATGGAGATATGTTGGGCACACCTTGAGGAGAGATGATCAAAGAATATCAAAGCAGGCATTGAAGTGGGATGCAAAGGGTTCAAGAAAGAGGTCGACCTAAGGAGACCCTGAAGCGAACTTTGCTGAGAGGCAGGAAATATCGGTCTCAGTTCCATGGAGGAGATTGAGCGAGTTGCCCAGGATAGAGAGGTATGGAGAAAATTTCTTGCAGGCCCTATGTAAGCATTATGCATCAGGTGAATTATTATTATTATTAAATACATTACAGACTAATGTAAATGCAGTATAGACCTCTTCTTCTGCAGTATGATCTGTGGTCATGCTAGAACTTTAACCCTGTTACCAGGGCAAAGTCCAATGTCTTTTCCAGGATGGAGCTGTCACCCCATAGCTTCTAACTCAACTCTGTAATCTCTTGTGATCAGACTTAGACTGATGTACCAGATTTCCCATAAATCTCATTCATGTGGAAACCTGATTCATGCAGCCTTAGTATGGGTGGGTTGCGTCACATCTTCAGCGTCATTTGGAGCTCTGGTGCATATCCATTGGAGATGTGTCGGTTTAGCCAGCGTTTACTGGGTTCGCCTCCACCAGCCTTTGGCTGTCCCAGCCAACCCGCAAGGCAGCAGGCTAACTCTGTAATCAGTATGTGTTATGGGATCTGGATAAATGGTTATGCCATGTGCCTCGTATTATGATGGTTGTAGGTTCTAATCTGGACTGTGATGTTCTGCCTCACAAGCATATTTTTTCAGGAGATCACAAGGATTGTTGTCAGAGATTCTGAGTTAGCAATACACTGGGCAGGTGGCATGTAATTTCTGCACACAGGGGCTAAGTCATATGGGTAAACAAGGTGCAATGAAGTCCATCCTTCATCTGTAGATATTTCTAAAAACTAAACTACTGTAGATCTAGAGACTAAAGTGAGTACAAGTACCTTTTGACATGCCGCTGATCTTGTCTATGACAACTCTAGCATACTTGACATCTCCAAATTGTAGAAAATATTCCTCAAGTTGCTCACTCTCAATATTATAGGGTAGATTTCTGTCATAAAAATAATGAAATTATCAACACAGGCTCCAACAAGGAAAGCATATACAATGTAGCACAACGTTATTTAGAGTACTGTGTTATATACATATAATGATTTTAGTAACATAGTTCCCTCTTTCTCTTTAGCCTGTAATCCATCTGGGCTTAAGGCAAACAAATGCACACAATTCTTCTCTAGTCTTAATCCCCATCTGTATATGCTTCCAGCTGTGATTCCTTTCTTTCTTTTCATGTCTCCAGGTTTTGGTATTCAGGACTTCCATTCTTGTGAAAGTAGATTTCTTTCGGCTTTTACCACTCCAAGCCATATGACTCCATTAACCCTTCATGCCCATGAATAGGCAGTGTCTTCGTTGCTGTTCCCATAATGAAAATATTTTTAATAGGATAGGATTTTTTAGTCCCAAGCCAAACCCCCAACCTGGAGAACCAGGATGCCATAGTTAGTTTGGCCCCCTTCTCAGTGACCTGTCCGGTCTGTATGACATTGCCAGGAACATAAGCTCCGTAGCACTAGCCCACTGTATCATTGTAACACAAGCAAACCCCCATCTTTCAGTAGTGTAGATCAGGAAGCTTGGACCACAAGGCCAAGGGTCCTGGCCACCTTTGGGTATGGACTCCCATAAGTCAGGTTTATTTTGGTCCTCAATCTACAACTTAGGAGGTGATCCGAAAAAATAAGCATGCAGAAAGCATATGTACTGGCCTATGGGTGTGTAGGTATCAACTGGCATAACACCCATGCTTTTATGGTGCAAATCTACACGCTGACTAAAGAGTGATGTCGAGCGGACAAAGAAGTATGGTATTTTATTTCAACTAGTTGTATCTTTGAGCAAATGTATATATACAAATAATGTAACAACATGTACAAAACATCAGAGTGACTTTACCTGATAAATACTGTTCTTCCCTCATTGACATCACTTTCTCGCTCTAAATCAAAGTTCAGAAAAAGAGTACATCAGTAACATAAATGTGATATAAGGAATAAAGCATTTAAATAAGCTGTGCAATGAGGCACATGACATGCAACTCCTGGCATAGGGCAGCAGACTTTGAATTAACTTCTAAAGACAGCACTGTTTATCTGATTGGCTCCCATAAGTCACTGGGAGAGCCACTGTGTATTTATTTTAGATCTTTTTTAAAGAAAATTCATTTACCTACAAAATGGTATATTACTCATAAAAATCTGTTACTATTTAAGGAAACTGCAGCTGAATTTGTACATACACCTGCGATGGGAAAATAGGACATAAATGTAAGTCAGCCACAACCGTTTTTCCAATTCGGTAGCCAACTTGCAATACTCCTTCAAACACTCCATTTCAATCACTTGTTAAACCACTCTTTGTGATTTGTATGTAATCTGAGTCTAAGAGTGGTTGATGTATGCCAGTTACGCACCTACAAGTAGGCAGGCACATCCGATTGCTATGCTTTTTTAAAAACTAGGGTAGCTTCCTAGCACCTACCTTAGTCGCCTTATGACATGCTTTGTAGGTCGAGTGTTACTATTATTTGCTTCCATTGGGGCTCTGGCGAAATATAGGGCGATAGCTTGCAATACAAACAGTTTATCCACACAAATAAAACTGTACAGGACTCACCTATTGGCTGTTGGTGATTGCTATTTGAAGTCTCATTTTCAATACTGCTATCATTTTCTTCATCATTTTCATCACTGAATGCATCTTCATCTTTTTCATCACTGTCGCTTTCACTCTCATCAGAGCTTTCCTCTTCTTCCTCATCTTCTTCTTCACTACTACTTTCTTCAGGAATGTTCTTCTTGACACTGCTGTGATTAATAACTACCCTGTCATCATCATCATCCTCAACCTCCATGCTCTCGTCATGAGCCAACTGCTCTTTTTTATCAACATTTTCCTCTATTGGTATTTTGGCTGAAAAAATAAAAATTTAAATTTCACAATCAAAATAAAAATGCAACATTTCGATCACAAATAATAAAATACAATGATTTTAAAAGAAATTCAATTTGATAAGAAGGATAACATGACACTACATATTGTTTGTAATAGATTTCTACCTCTGTCTTTAGCAACAAGTTATATTCAAATTTAAATATTTTTCTAGCCAGCTCTCAGGTTGACGCAGCCTTAATTGGGTACCAGGAAAAGCACCTGGAAGTTGACCACATCATGCGCCGGCGGTCAATGAAAAATATGGACCTAACACAGTATTTACCAATATACCTTGAGGTATGAAAAAATGTTCCTTTACTTACTTATATTCAAATTAAGATAGTGAAACTGAAAAATTGCTCTCTCAAAGCAACCAAAAAGACATGCATGCCAGATCTGGATTGAACTTATTCTAAAAAGTGGCGCCAGTGCCAAGACCATAATTGTTATGCCATGGACTTCATACAAACGACTACATGGTAGAGAACCATGAAAGTCAAGTATGACTGCAGATTGTACAGACTGGATAGAATTTGTTGCCGACCAACAAGACCACCAAGCATGATGGTCCATGATTGAAACAATAAACAAGTATGACATCTAAAATAACAAGGAGGAAAACAAGTGACTCATTTTGTTTCAGATTAAGAAACAAAAAGTGTGACAACTTTTCTACTTTGAAGTACATGATTAAACATTACATAAACTCATCAATGTGATGATTTGCAACCATGTTTATTGTACTCATTCTTCTACAGGGTGTTCAAGATAAAAGTAGCCCTCTTGACAAATCAAAACTTGCCAATCGGGCTACTTTTATCTTGAACACCCTGTATTTCATAAAAAGATTAAAGTGCTCACCTGCAAGCTTGGATTCAAATTTATCTTTAGGTAATGCCCAATCCACTGCAACAACTCGTCCTGTGTACATGAATAAAAAAATTATATAAATGTATTCACAGATGTTGACACGAAATATGATTCACATACATGTTTTTTTTAAATGCATGCTGTGTCACTAATTGTAGACTCCATGCAAAGCTCTGTTTGTAAGCCTTGATGAACTGACAAACACAATAACATACATCCAGAGAACCAGACTCATTGTGTAGACATTGAACAACAGCAAACGAGAAGAAGATGACTAGTTGCAGAACTGAGAAATCATACGTATGTAGAAGTGACCAATTTATGAAAAGAAAGCATTTTATTCATTATTACAGAGTATTTCCTGTGTTTTTATGGATGTATTCAAACATCACATTGTAACCTGTCATACATATAGCTAAAAAGGGGTGGCTAACTCAACCTGTAAAAAAATATATAATATATACTATACCCATAAATACAAATTTCAAAACATTGGAAAGTACACAAATTAATACATCTTTCCATGTCAGAGGAATGTTCTCCAACATATCTCACAAGAAATCAAAATAAGATGTAGATGTCGACTTAATTTCTTTCTACTAGTAAAACCTTCAGAGCCATCGCTCACATATACAAAGTGTTAAAAAACATCATGTTTGACACATAATTCTTCACAAATACTTACCACAAATATCCTTTCCGTTTATTTCTTTGACTGCCATTCCTGCTTGTGCCCTGTTTTTAAACTGAACAAACGCAAAACCTAGTCTTGTTCCAGATGCTGAAAAAAAATATATGTTAAAATGATGATACAGCAATGGAGAATAAAAGTTGATATATAAATCCTTTATAAATAAAACATTGTGCAAAAGTGAAGAGCAACTGTCTGTTATTCCTGCACATGGTGCTCCCTTCCATTGCAAACATAGTTCTGGCAAACAAGTATCTTTTTTGAATGCTCCATATCGACCAGTTGTTAACCATTCTGTGTGATCTGATCCTAAGTGATTGTACGTTGTCCCAGTTATGCGAAAACAAGTAGGACAGAACATTAGGTTTCTGCTACTCTTTTTATTTACTATGGTAGCTTTCCTAGACCCTTACCTCAGTCCCCTCTTATGACATGCCTTGTAGGTCACAGTGGTACTATTCTTTATTTCCCTTGCAGGCCCCGGCACCACACAAGCGAAACAAGTATCTGGTGTTGCATAATGGTGCTGTGATAGCCAGTTACCCTTGAGTTTACTACGTAAAACTATGGAATGGGACAGCATAGTAACACTCCAGGATGTATTCTCAGTTAACTGACTGGCTCCTATATGCCGCTGGGAACGCCACTTTTTATTTGTTTTAGAACGATGTTAAAGATAATTCATTTACAAACTCATAAAAATCTGTTAATAATTAAAAAAATTGCAGCTGAATTTGTACATACAGCTGCAATGGGGAAAATAGGAATTAAATTTAATTCAACCATAACCCGTTTTTCTATTCAGTAGCAATTCAGTGGTCAAGTATTGAAATATTGAACCCATCGACAAAGTTTACACAGGTAAAACTAAAATTCGGAACAAAAGTGTTTGCTAAAATCTGATGTATCAAGTCACAGCTATTAACTATGACCAAATGTGTATTAACTCAACAATAAAAGATAAGGGGTTGTTATAACAAAATTGATAATACTCTGCGTTAGTGACCACACGCTGTGGAAATTCTTGAGTTTGAGGCCAGCTTGATCAAAATTCTTGGTGTGACTATGGCTCACCTGATTGGCAAGGAACACTGGCGATGAAGAAAGTAAGTCTTCACGCATAAATCAGTCTGAGGAACTATTGCTACATCTGAATTCATAGTTAACAAAGTAGTGATATTCACGGACACCCTGTCGGCCATCAAGACACTAAAAGCTCAAACGGCACAGAGCTAAAAATAATCCTCGGAGTATTAACAAACTCATTCAAACGCAGTCATACAGTGGATTTCATCACACTGCAATATAAGCGGAAACTAAGAGGCAGACAAGCTAGCAAAGGCAGGAGGGCGACTGCCGCAGACTGATTACGAAATCAGGTATGTGGAGGCCAAAACAACCATCCGATGGTGATATAGAGAGATGTGTCACAAGACACCTCAACACAGTGCCAAAGATGGGCACTATGGTCTGTCCCATGGCAAACAAGTTGTCATATCTCGCCTCTGTACCAGCCATAACAGACTCCGGTCCCACCTTTACAACAAATTTACAATTGGCACAATTAGCCTGTGCCACTTCGAGAAGGTGGACATGAAGGCAGAGCACCTACTGTAAGACTGCCCACTGCTAGCAGGCCTGAGAAACAAAACTTGGCCGGAATATACTGAGCTAAATGAGAAGCTGTACGGAAGGACGGAGTCCCTAAAAACAACAGCAGAACTTATGGGGAAATCTGGTACATCAGTCTATGCGGTGATCGCGCGTGAGAGAGAATTCATAGTGGGATGCAAGAAAAAAAAATGTTCTGTTTGACCGGAGGATCTCCCCCAGGAAGAAAGAACGCCAGGCTTCACTCAGGACTAATATGACCATCCTATTTTGCTCACAGGAGAGAAGGAACAGATGTCTGATAACCACAATACGAATGGGTTAGCAACAAAATCATTTAAATAGCCAAATAATCAGGAAGGAAAAAAATGTTCACCTTTTTTAGGAATGTGAATATCAACCACATCACCACATTTGCCAAATGTTGTCTTTAGTTCTTCATCAGAGCACTGAAACAATAATATGGAGCAAAATATTCAAAATGTAACAACATATCAAAAGGAACAATATAATACTGACAGGTCCTAAATATGGCACAGTGAATGCTGTTATTTAACAGGAGTCAGTTCTGACAACCTACTTCTGTATAACACAGTTGACGTGAGGTCCTACAAAGTTTGTTTATGTTAGTAAAATCTTATAAGTAGCCCATCTGTACAAATTGTTGACCTATTGGATAATATTCCTCAACTCATTCGAGGTTTTGGTTCGGCTACAATCCAAATCTTTATCAAAATGACAGAAACTGCAATAAGATATCGTAGTTAAATACTGACATAGTGTAAGGAGCACTATAAATACTATATTACAATAGAAGCATTGAATTGAAAAATTAATATAAATGTTAGTGATATGTTGTCTCACATTTCATTGGTACGACAGAATTAAGAAAAGTACAAAAGAATGTTTACAACTACAAAATCTGTAATTGATGCTGTATTTGTATCTGAACAAAACTACTCTGATTCTCCAAGGAGCACTTATTTTCATGTTTACCTAACGCTGATATAACCAATAAAGTTGCTTGTTGAAATAATTTCAGCTTTAATCCTACTAAACAAACAAACAAACAACTATTTGGTACTGAATGTGTTAGCCCTAAACATTATTACTGTTATCTAAATGCATTTAAACAATACAGGCTGTTTGTTAAGGCCACTACCCGAAATGCTAGATTCCTGACAATCAGCGTGCTCTCTTCCTTCATTTAATGGGTTAGGTGCTTGCTTTTGTCCTTTTTGAGGTGCTGGACCTTTTTTCTGTTTATTAATTTTTTTACTTTTCTCCGGTGTCCTCTCTTGAACATTTTCTGTAGTATCCTCTACTTTTTCTGGTTGACAAACCTCTTTCTGTAAATTCAAAATTAGGAGTTATGAATAATTTAATAAGTGCAAAACAACAAGACATGAATCAATAAACCTCAAGTTATGTACAACACTTGCAGTTTTATTCTTATTGAGGAAATGAAGAAGTCAACTACATCATATCAATCATGTTAAGGGGGGACTCTGGTCTTGAAACTATTTTCTTTGCTTTGGTATTAATGTAGAATTTGTATAACAATTTTGAAAAATTATGACTTAGAATAGTAGAAAAAAGTTAGAAAAAAAAAAGTCGAAAGTCAGTACATATTAATGAGCACTAAAATACAATATTAAACCTAGAAGCATTGAATTAATTGAATATAAATGTAGTATATGTTGTCTCACTTTCATTGAAAGAAGAATTAAGAAAAGTACAAAGAATGTAAATCTACAAAATGTAATTGATGCATTATTTGATCTGATACTAAAACTACTTGGATTCTCCTAAGGAATTATTTTCATGTGTTGACTACACGCCTGATATAACCAAAAAAGGGCTTTGTTTGTTGAAGAACATTTTCAGCTTTAATCCCCTACTAAACAAACAAACAAACAAACTATTTGTATCTGAATGTGTTAGCCTCTAAAACATTATTACTGTTATCGTAATATTTTAAATAATACAGGCTGTTTGCTTAAATGTGAAACCAACAAATGCAATTCCCACAATCAGAGCCTTTCCTTATTTAATGGGTTAGGTGCTTGCTTTGTCCTTTTGGGGTGGACCTTTTTCTGTTTATTAATTTTTTACTTTTTCTGTCTTTGAACTATTTCTAGTTCTCTACTTTTTCTGTTGACAAACTCTTTCTGTAAATTCACAAATGAGTTATGATATTAATAAGTGAAAACAACAAGAATGAATCAAACTCGTTAATAATACTTGGGTTCTATATTAGAAATGAAGATCAACACATCCATCAATCATGTAAGAGAGGAATGTGATTGGATATAGAATCACTATCACAAAAAACAAGTAATTTTGAAGATGGTGAAGATAATTTGTTGTAGGATTTTTATTTTTAATCTTTTCTAATGAATTTTGCCAGAGCAGCGACTGCTTTTCTGCTAGCTATTCTCGATTTTAACTATCATGGGTTCTTTTATGTGCCCAAATTGAACACGGGATCCACATTTTATCGTCAGTCTCCGATAGGACTAGGTACTGATCTCACCTACACTGAGATCAGGGATCTCTAGAAAAATATCCATGATCTCACCTACACTGAGATCAGGGATCTCTAGAAAATATCCAGATGGCTCCACGAGAGAGCAAACCTGGTACCTTTGGTACAAGAGATGAACACCTAATTTCTATGCCACAGACCCCCATAAACTTTTGAAAGACATAAAACCTGAAACCAGACTAACCAAAAAACAACTGATAAGAGTTGAGTTACATTATAGTCAACCCCCTTACTTTAGGATAAATCAAGAGGACCAAAGCAAAGAAAATTATGACAAAACTCACTTTTCTCCTTCTTGTTGGCATATACAATGTGCACATTCCTGCCCTCAATCTTCTTTACTGTATTTAGAGCTTTCTCTGCATCCTCACTGCAATAAATAGATTACATAATTCACTGAAACAATGTAATGGCATTTTATTGTTAACAACAACAAAAATGTCTTTGCAAATATAACTACAAACAAAAGAAATGGAATAACAAACTTGAGTCAGCATTTAGTTTTTGGATCCGGTTTCAAGATGGCGGCGGATAGCCGTGTTTAGTTTCGCTAGGCGGCGATGTTGGATTATTTCACCCTTTTCCAGTGTTTGTGCCGTGTGCAATGTTCTGCAAATTCTACACTGAGGATGTTTATATTCATTGTGGGAATTATATTTTCAATGGATGGCCGACCTGGAGTGGGGTCCGATGTTTCGCCGCTGATCGTTACCGACATGCAGCGACCGTGTTAGCTTGAATACGGAACAAATAGGACGAGCCCTCTCTCCTCTGAAAAGGTGCTGAAGTCGGCGATACTAGGCCAAAGGCGCACATAAAACCATAGTATCACGCATCTCACGCTTATATAAGATGATTATACCGTCCGATAAAAATTATGATGTAGATCGACACACTGAGCCGTGCGTAGTTGAAGTAGTGTTGGGCACGTAAACCCGGTCCCGACCTACCCCTTCCCATAGACATCGAAAGACACCCGCGTATCAGGCGCGGTATATTGAACATGATTCAGAAAACGAGAACGCCAAAGTGCCACTTGTCATTATGCACTGGAACGCAGAAGGAGTAAACAGCAAGCAGGCTGGATATAACAAAAAAAACAGAATTGGAAAACATCTTACACGAAAAGCAGGTCAGTATTTGTTGTATCCAATAGACGCACTTGCAAGTAGACCAAACATTCAAAATAAGGGGATACCAATGCCATAGATCGGACAGACAAGATAGGAGAAAGGGAGGAGTACTCACTCTAGTGAAAACAACATACATTCCACTGAAAACAGACACACATGGACGGAGCCAGTACCAACTTCTCAACTACAAACAGATAGCACAAACATACAGTTACTAAATTATTACTGCCCAAAAAAAAACC
>JADZMA010001219.1:0-23432 GCA_020796225.1 Arion vulgaris
TTTTTTTTCTTGCAGTGAATGGTAAATATAAAAACAGATGTTTTTTATTTCCGGAAGGAATGTGTAAATATAAATCAGATTTTTTTACTCCAAAAAAGCAGGAATTGAAAATATAAATAAGATGTTTTTACTGCCGAAATTTTAAAATAAATAAGGTGTTTTACTGCTTATGAATTTTAAAATAAAACAGATGTGTTTTATGCGTGTCCCAGTGAATTTTAAAATAAAATAGATGTTTTTTTTATTTCGGTAGTGACATGTGTAAATATAAAATACAGATGTGTTTATTCGTGTTAGTGACATTAAATATAAAACAGATGTGTTTACTCTTTAAGTGACATGTAAATATAAATACAGATGTGTTTAATGCCGTGTTCTAGTGACATGTGTAGAATAAAATATCAAAGGTTTAGTGCCATGCAAGAACGTAAAGTAATATCAATATGATGGAGACGGGTAAAATTATGTAGAATGGCAAAGCACGTAATAACAGTACTGTAGTTTTACAAAATACAAATACAATGACAATACACAGCAACTTTCGACCAAACAGGCCTTATCAAGTAAAACGATAGAACAAACCTGAGGGAATAACTCCAGAACACTACATATAGACTTTTAATAAAGATATAGCAACGGTTAAAACGAATGAAAATATGGACTAAAAACGAATAACGAAATAAATAAAGAAAACTGTAAGTGAAAATAAGAGAAAAATACAGAAATTAAGTAAATATATGCCCTATATACATTTAATATATACACATATAAAATATAGAGCATGAGAAGAGAAAGTACTAAGAAGCATAGGAATGTAGAGCGTTGAGTCCATGAGGTCGAAAGGGTACCATATAAAAAAAAAAAGGATTCTCCAGATAAACGACTACGATCATCAGGATGAAAATGATCGGATGACAGAGACCTGGGCGTCGCGAGCACCCAAATGGTCGTTTCCATTAAAATGTTACAGGATCAAAGAGCTTGCGGATATCGCGTGGTTTAAACGGTCACTGAGCATTTTGCCTGTTTCGCGATTATGCCTAGAACACCGCTTGCAATTGATAGAGTAGATTATATTTTGGGACCGCATGAAATCATCTTCAAACAAACGCGACTAAAGGAAAAGATACAGTATGAGTTTTGTATTACATAAGCAAAAAACGTAATCACAAAGTACTGTAGTTTTACAAATTACAAAAAAAATTACAAAATAAGCAATGTTTGACAACAAGGCCTTTTGATCAAGCAAACGAACAGGGGTGACGAATTAAAAAAAAAACATAAGGACGACTAATACAAACGTTTCTAATGAAAATTAATAAAAAAGAATAACGAAATAAATGTAATACAAAAAACACATAAAACTAGAAATAGAAAGAAGAGAAATAAAATCAAAATATATAACTTGAATCATAGCAATATTCAATAGATTAAAAATAGAAGAAAGTACTAAGAAGCATGGAAAAGTAATACGTTGAGCCCACGTGACGAAGGTACCAACAACGAAATCAACCGATTTCCACAATTGATAATAATTAGGGCCGCTAACTCTGACAGGTAAAACTTATTTTAACTTCCAACCCCCTAAATTCACTGGTGAAAATGTTTTATTCCGTCATCTGTCTATCCCCAAGTCAGATCATGAGACCTGTTCAGTCTTCCCCAAATATTCTTGGTGGCTTACAGACGGGAAAAGAAGTCTTAGGATATGTTGGAACAGTCGCCTTTAAATCAATCCAAGTCATTGGGGGACTGCCCCGGTGGGTCATGTGAATAGGGCTTATGAAAATACAATATAGAGAGACGCAAAAAACATTTGATTGATAAAACATAATCAAAAAATATTTTTAAAATTTAAAAAAAATTACAAAAAAGCAAGTTTGACAAACGGTTTAAGAAAACATATAAACACGAAATACAAATAAACAAAGCATACATCTAACGTTATAAAAAATAGGGCCATTTTTCTCGTTTTTGACCTTCCTAATTTACTACATATATTTAATCGTTTTATTTTATAAACAATCTTGATTTACACGAATGAGAAATCGTCACTTATCCAGCGTCACGGTTGTTCGCCCAAACATAAATGCCATCCAAGTGTTGATTTCCGCGCCCGTTTCCCACCACAAAAAATTTAAATTTTGTTCTACTTAGGGAATTGATGTTGCGGAATTAAAGATGTTATAGAAGCTAACTTAAATGAGTTTTAAAAAATAAGAATTAACACAAAGGAGATTAAGAAAAGGGGAAAAATGGAACGGAGATTAAGACTAAGGGAGAGTAAGAAAAACGGAGAGAAGAAAACGGAGATTAACGAAAAGGGAGAGTAAGAAAACGGAGAGAATGACAAACGGAGAGTTGAAAACGGAAGTAAGACAAACGGAGATTAAGACAAAGGGAAATTAATGGAAAGGAGTTTAAGAAAAGGGAAAGTAATGAAAAGGGAAATTAAAGAAAAGGGAAAAGAAAACAAACGGAAATTAACGAAAAAGGGGAAAGTAAGACAAAGGAAAGAAACGAAAAACGAAAGAACGACAAAGGAAAATTTAAAGGGAACGGAGATTAACAAAAACGAAAGTAAGAAAAGGAACGAAAACGGAAAGTAAGACAAAGGGAAATAAATGACAAACGGAAATTAACAAAACGGAGTTTAACGACAAACAGAGAACAGAAAAGCATATTTTTAATAACATGAAAAGAGCATAAAACAAAATTTGTTTAACTTTTCCCAGTCTTGCTTTTTTTCGATCTGTTTGCTTTTTTGTTTCTTGTTCTTTTTTTAGTTTGCCAGTTTTTTTTTGTTTTCGATGTTCTATTTCTAATTCTGTTTTTGTTTTTTTGTTTTTTTTAAATTCTTTTTTGTTTTTTCTTTTTTTGGGGTGCATTTTGAATGAAAAAGAAAATCGGGAATTTCCCAAAAGGGGGAAGATCAACCAGGGAAAAAGTCGTTGATTTTCAGGCACCCCTTTTTAGTTCAGTACCATTGTTTTGAACGGTGGGACCCTTTTTTAAAATCAACAAAAAAGAAACAAAACCCTCCGCAGCGTGATTCGAATTTAAAAGTCGGTTAAAGACAGAGCACTAACCCCAAAGGCCCAGAACCGGATGATTTTGCAATACCCCGTTAAAAAAAATTGTCTTTTTCACATGAATAATAACTTTTATTACCAATTTTTCACAAGTTATTTTTTTGGGTGATATTTTCAAAATTTTAAATTCTTCTGAAACCAGATAAAATGTTTCATTTTTTTTTATTTACTTTTTCGATCTGTCTCACCCAGTTCACCCATTTCGTCGATGGTCTTTTCGGGTTTTTTAAAAATTTTGTAATTTCTCTTGGCTGCCTTCGGTCCGAGACCCGCCCCTAGTATTGCCCTTCCAAGTCATGGGAGCTTGATGCCCAAAAGTATGAATTTTTCAAAGATGTTGTTTATCGAAACTCTAAAATTTTTAGTTTTTTCCCGGGACACGTGTTGTTTTTTTTTTCTGTCCATGGTATCTGGATTTTTCTGTAGCATTTAAACATTTTGGGAATCCTTTTGGGGTATTTCAAATGAATAGAAATACATTTTTGAATTAGAATTGTTGTTTTCTTTTTTAGTTATTTGTTTTTAATGTTACGTTGATCTCAAAAAGGAAATTTTAATCCCTTGACTCCCCGAGGGTTAGGGGGCCCAAATTTGGGGGGAATAGAACCCTGTTACCTGCCAAAATCGTAAGAGGGATTAAGGAGGTTTTGAAATCGGGTGCAGTGTCCAAACGGGAGAAGCCCCTGGTTTAGGGCCTACCCAAAAAATGTGAACGTAGTTCTTTACAAAAATAAACATATCACAAAGAATGATTACAATTGCGGTAAAGAACGAACGAAAAAAGAAAAAAATATATCTTGACTTGATTGGGATTACAGGGGGACCTTGTTGCCCAGCTGAATTACTACCTAGTTTTTTCCTGATACCCCAAAAGAGACTGGGTCGATCTGAAAGCCGTTGTTGGAAAATAGACCACAAATCAAAAGTTCACAACAACTACAATTGGGCCCCTGTTTTTGATATTATTAGATGTCACTTCCACTAATATTTTTCATTCAAAAACAGAGGGCATATTCCAGCCGCCCTAGAGAACAGTATTACCATCCAGTCATCAACATTAAACACCAGCGTCTCCAGTCAACGGACAACTTTGCTTATCTTGGCAGCCCCCTATCCAGATCGGCAAATATAGATTCTGGAGGTCAACAATGGGATATCCAAAGCAGTGCTGCGTTCGGAAGGTTATGTCACTGTGGGGAACGGAAGGGGGATAAGATAGTCACAAAGCTGAAAGTTTACACGGCCATAGTGCTAACCACGCTGCTGTACGCAAGCGAGACATGGACAGTGTATAGCAGAAACGCAAGAAAATTAAACCATTTCAATAAGCTGTCTACGCAGAATACTAAAAATAAACTGGCAGGACAAAATTCCAGACAGCGAAGTCCTCACAAGAGCAAAGATCCCAAGCGTAAACACCCTGTTGCAGAAGGCCCAACTGAGATGGGTCGGTCACGTTGCTTGATGCCTGATAAATGCAATTCAAAACAGTTGATGTATGGCGAGCTTGAAGGGGGCAGACGTTTAGCTGTGGGCAGAAAAACGCTTTAAAGACACTTCAAGGTTCTGAAATGTTGATATAGACAATACGTTGGGAATCCTTTGCGCAAGATCGCCAAATGTGGCCCGTAACAACAAAAAGGAACCCGAATAGCTGAGAATCATCGTATTGTTGAGTCACAGAGAAAACGAGCAGCGCGAAAAAACAGAGCACACAACATGCACATGTCAACCTTGACGTGTATGCCCCACCTGTGGTCGGGATTCTGTTCTAGGATTGGACTCTACAGTCACCTCCGCACACACCGAGAGGTGCAAAGCACACGTCTGAAATTGTTGTCATCATCGCTTCGATGGGCGCAATTTTTATTCTCTCTAATTTCCGCTTCATCTAGTTTTTCGTCATCTATCGTACGATTTCTTTTTGATATTTGCCAGTATATATATCTCATTTTCATCTTCTTCTTCTTCTTCTTCGAACGCTCCATAATGACTACTTATTAACCACTCTGTAGGGTTTGTATGTGATCTGAGCCTAAGAGCGATTGTACGTTGTGCAGTTATGTGCCTACAAGTAGGCCAGCACATCCGATTTCGGCGACGTTTTTTATTTACTAGGTAGTTCCTAGGTCCCACATCAGTCGCCTCTACGACATGCCTTGTAGGTTGCAGTGGTACTATTCTTTGTTTACCTTGGGGCCCGGACCCACACGGGCAATTTCCGCCATCTAATATCCCCCATCATGTAATTCCTGCTGATATCTTCCATTATCGATCTGATTTTAGCTTGATATCTTCCATTATCGATCTGATTTTAGCTTCATATCGTCCATTATCGATTTGATTTTCGCTTCATATTTTCCATTATCGATCTGATTTTCGCTTCATATCTTCCATTATCGATCTGATTTTCGCTTCATATCTTCCATTATCGATCTGATTTTCGCTTCATATCTTCCATTATCGATCTGATTTTCGTTTCATATCGTCCATTATCGATTTGATTTTTCGCTTATTTTCCATTATCGATCTGATTTTCGCTTCATATCGTCCATTATCGATTTGATTTTCGCTTCATATTTTCCATCCCTATCTATTTTCACTTGATATTTCACCATATAATTTCGTTTCACATCTTCCATCATCTGTTGCTGCCTCACAAAATATATGAAATTATGTATGACTGTGTTATAGCAAGAAAGTGTTATAGCAACAAAGTGTTATAGCAACAAAGTGTTATAGCAACAAAGTGTTATAGCAAGAAAGATTGAATGGTCAAATAGAAACTATTTAGCCTGTTGTGATGTTCTTCTATTGTTGTTCTCTTGAGATCGTTACAGTATAAGTCTTCTTCCAATGCTCTATACCCACTATATGTTAAACCATTCTTTGTGATTGATATGTGATCTGAGCCTAAGAACGATTGTACGTTGTGAAAGGTATGGACTAAGTGTGCCAGTACATCCGACGCCTTTATTTACTAGGGTAGTTTTCCCTAGGCTCCCTACCTCAGTCGTCTCTTGACATGTCTATACGTCTCAATGTTACTACTTTTTGCCCTTGCGAGGCTCGGGAAACGTACGGATGTTTACAGATACACACTATTTTGTTATTTGATAGTTCATCGCCGAGTGGTTACCGGGCCCAAATTTGGGAGTAAATAATAGAACCACTGTTACCTGCCACGCATGTCGTAAGAGGGACTAAGGAGGTTTGGCTAAAATCGATGCACATATCCTAAACTTTGGAAGTCTATGCACTTACGGGCCTACCAAACCAATGTGCAACGTATACAAGTTCTTGGCATTGATCACACATATCACAAAGAGTGATTAAAATTGGTCGTAAAGAACTAACGCAAAGAAGAAGAAGATAAGTTCATGATTCATTAATGGTTAATAAGATTGAAACTCTCAACAGCGCAAAAGATGATAACAAAATCAGAAAGGAGTATATGTACATCAGATCACAAACAGACGAAAACAGTTGGAACAGTTGTCAAAGCTATATCAAGGATATATATGTCAAAATGCTCACCATACGCTGCCATATTTACGATGCAGAGGAACATCTAGGTACTGTTTGTATATTTAGTTACCAATTTCATATCCGTTTCATGATAAATTATGTATGTCTCTCTCAACCCCCTTCTCTCTCTCCCTCTCCCTCTCCCCTCTCCTCTCCTCTCTCTCATAGACGAGTTCGATGGACTGTATAGTGACACAGCCTGCTAATCATCATCAAATAACTTGTCCAGCGCAGGGCTTTGCCACCTTAACAACCTTCGAATTTTTTTATCAATGATCATATCATCAGTTACATCCTGAATCCATCTTCTCCGTCATCTTCCTCGTCTCTTCTTTGCCGGGATGCCTCCTTCCATAATGGTCTTCTCCAACGCTTCATGTCTCTTTATACAAGGGTGTTCAACTTAAAAGCAGCCTATGAATGGAGCTAATCTGGCACATATGTATGGAAATGAGAAGGTTCAGTTATGACGTAGTATAGGTCAAGGTTGTGTGACGGTATGTAATTATAGTGCGGGAAGGGGCGATGAACAAATGTGACGTAGGAACCGGTTTAAATAGTAAATAAACACAACGTGATAGATTATCAGCAATTTCGATTTCAATGGGGCGCAATTATCTTGAACACCCTGTATTTTCAAAATGTTTCATGTTCTAACAGGACAAACTTTTGGGATGATGGTATTCTTTACTATTCTCATCTTGCCCTCCTCTAGTCTCAACCTATCTCAAACATATATCACTTTATTATTTTATTGTATACAAGTTTAGCTTACGATATCTAATTCTAAATTCGTTTATGTCTCGTCTAAGGCCGTGAGTTTCAGGTCTATGTAGGATACTGTACAGACTTTATGACAAATGAGGATCTTGTGCCACTTTTAGATCCTGGTTTGACTGTTACAAATTTCTCAAAGGAAAAGATGGGGGGGTATTGTCAATAGTGTTACATAATTGAAACATCTTGCAACTTGCACATCTTCTTCTTCTTCTTCTTGATCGTTCTTATGACCAATTTTAATCACTTTTGTGATATGTTTGATCTTTGCCAAGAACGTGTATACGTTGCACATTAACTCTTATGATTAGAAGGCTATATGATCGTGATTTGAGTAATATTAGATGTTTAAGGAATTATTAGAGAATTATTAGAAAATAAGGTTTAGATATAAGGATGTCTGCATGGCTTTAATGAAGAACTTTTCTATTGGTCCCAATAAATCGGAAAAACTAGCTGATGACCGAATTATGTGGAAAACAGAATTACGCAAAGGTGCAGACTCTGAAAAAGACGTTGGGGTGAGGCTCAAAACGAAACGAAATAAATATCTAATTAAAGTGTGAATGCATTTGTCCGGTAATGTATCTTCTATCATTTGCTTGACAAGTTTTTAAAAACCGAAACGTAGATTTCATCTACCGCCTGAGTGGTTACCGGGGCCCAAATTCGGGTAAAGAATAGAACAGCTGTTACCGCACGCATGTCGTAAGAGGCGACAAAGGGAGGTTTGACTGAAATCGGATGCACATGCCCTAAACATGCTCAAGTCTATGCGTTTAGGGCCTACCAAACCAATGTCAACGTATACACGTTCTTGGCAAAGATGAAGCAAAATCACAAGGAGTGATTAAAATTGGTCGTAATGAATGAACGCAAAGAAGAAAAAGATCTGTTGCTGTTTTTTTGTAAAATTAATTTCATGTTTTTTTTATTTTACATAAACCATGTAGTTTTACTCAGTATTTCGTATTATCGATATCTGCCTTGTTGTGTCTTACAGTTTAAATCAGGTTAAATCGATAATGTTACATTTTCTCAAAATTAAAATGAATTATCGATCTGCACGCTAGAGTTACTGTGATCTTCCTTTCTTTATTTTTTCCCCTGTGTCTAAATGATGGTCATTTTTGCAGATATGTCAGAGCTCATTCTATTTAATGTCACAGCAATTTCATGTAATCTTTTATGTGTTCTTCCTTTTCTGGAAAGCGTTCATAAGAAATCTACTGTCTGATTATTTATTTGACAATACATAAGACAAATAATGATGAAAGTTGGGCATTCTATATGGACAGTCTATGGACATCTTTCTTTGTCAGACTCCCAATAATTTGATATGCATATCGATCTGTCAGATAGTGCTTGATAGTCGGACATTAGTTTTTCTGCTATTTATACTGAATTTTCAAAACAGATTTCATCATTGCAAAAGCAACTTTCACCTAGTTCAAATGTGTTTGATATCTCTCATTTAAAAAAAGTTTTAAAAAATTGGTCTAACACGGAAGTGCACAATGGTGGACCCAGTACGATTGAACGTGTAAACCGAACTGGGTTACTTTTTCGAATGAGACGTTGGAGTTTGTTTGAGTTGGTTTTATTTTGCCATTTAGCTTTTAGTGAAGGCTCACACCCTTTGGCCACGATCAAGTGAGCACTAACATTTTCAACTTAGCCAAAAGATAGAGAATCGATATCTTCCTCTGCTCCGCTATGAATAGTTGCTAAACTGTCAATGTTTGGAGACTGTTCAACATGTTCTAGTACATGGCTCGAGACTGTTCAACATATTCTAGTACTTGGCTCGAGATTGTTCAACATATTCTAGTACTTGGCTCTGAGACTCTCAACATGTTCAAATTTGTCGAGACTTTTCAACATTCTATACTGGCCGAGACTATTCAACATATTCTAGTACTTGGCCCTGAGACTTTTCAACATATTCTAGTACTTGGCGGGAGACTTTTCAACATATATACTTCTGACTGTCAACATATTCTAGTACTTGACTGAGACTCTGCATCTGGTTGGTTTTCAGAAGGATTTTCATTTTCGATCTATTTCATAAATACCCATGAGACACATGCAGATACCACTACACTTAAACTATACATACGAGCAGATCCCTACTAAACTGGTACTACACACACATACATAACACTGACATGAGACAACAAAATGCAGATAACACTACACATGAGACAACACACATGCAGATAACACTACAGATGAGACAACACACATGCAGATAACACTACACATGAGACAACACACATGCAGATAACACTACACATGAGACAACACACATGCAGATAACACTACACACGGGACAACACACATGCAGATACCACTACACATGAGACTACACTACACACACATACATATACAATTAGTACTACATTAAATTTGACTGAAAGACATGAACATAAGGATGTTGGGATCACTGAACTGTTATAGTGAATGTATGTTTGACACCCATTGCTTTCAATCAATTGCCATTTCACGTCAGAATGAAAGTCTTTATCAAATAACTCTTATTACAGATTTTGCAAGCATGTAGCACTTACTGATGTTCTGTACTGCTATCCCGATCTTTTAACTAGTCTGCTTCTTCTCCGTAATCTGACATAAAGTTCAGAACCCAAATGCCACAGTCGGATGTCTCTGTCTAAAAAAATTGAGATGACCTGCCAATCCTCTTGGGCTCGACATGCAGGAGATGGATCTGGGAGATTGTTTGTAGCCGAGCAAGTAAGTTTTATACGTAGTAACATTTGGAATAAGATACAAACTGATATAATTGAATTTTGTTCTGTTATCTATCTGAGAATACAAAAATAAACAGGAAAAGCGAAATAGTGTTACACAAATACAGTAACGGACTGAGTCAATGTTTCGACGCAAATGGTATTTACGAAACACACGGAACTCACAATAAATACCGAAAACTAGCTAATTCACCGGAACCATTAACATCCATTTTAACGCAGAAGACTTCTTTCGTACTTTTATTCACGCTGGAAGGATTAGCGCAGTGGCGGCTCGTGATCATTTTTGCTGGTGGGGCCAGACACAAATTTTCTGAAAAATCATGATTTGAGATTGTTATGTTTTAATTTATAAAATAATAAATACACGTTCCACATTATTTTTGGTGGGCCATGCATCAGTGGTTCTTAATGACGAGCCGTCCCCGGATTAGCTTAATGCACAGTGCGTTCGCTTATCGAATCAAACATAAGAGGGTTGCGGGTTTAATCCCATGCTCGACGTTTCACACATGAGAGAAGAAATTTGTCCTCCTACCGCCTTCAAACTTGGGTCCAGACATATGAAGTAACATGCCTTTTATACCCTAATGTATGAAAAGCTATGGACTTTTTTCATTCACCGTTAGTTATAATTCTTTCAGTATTTATGTATATTGTGTGAGGTGGATTAGCGTCATTCGTAAGCGTTCATTCTCGACACAGACACAAGATGGTTGTGAGTTCAATCCTACACTCGACGCTCCACATAAGAGAAAAGGAATTGGCTCTCCTACCTCCTGCCCATTCTTCTTCTCTTCCACCATTTACTTTTATAGAAGTGTTGGGAGGGGGAAAAGTGATCGTGTGTGCTTGTTCCTCCCATTTACTTTATAGAAGGGGTGGGAGGAGAAGTAGTGATCTTGTGTGTGCTTGTTCCTTCCACCATTTACTTCTTTATACAAGTGTTGGGAGGGGAAGTGATCTTTGTGTGCTGTTTTAAGGCACTTTTGTTATCTGAAAGACTGTTCTGCTGCTGTCGCTCCATCTTTGCGTGGTATTCTCTTCCTTTATACTCATTATACTTTTTCTATGTGGCTCTGCGGTAGGCGATACCAAGACATTCTTGTTAGGTGTCCAAACCATTTAATCTGTTGTTTTTATGAATTGCATGACTGGTTTCACATCCAGTCTCCTTCTGATTTCTTCATTTCTAATTTTGTCTCTTATTGTCACACCTGCAGCTTTCTAAGACACCTATCTCTGTCGTTATGATTTTCCGCCCTGCTCATTGTCGTAGAAATGTGAAGTGAAATGACTTCACATCCTTTGATCTGATAAAACTAAAGATAAGTTTGTTTTATTTATTTTTTATGTATATAGAGAGCCGCGGTAGCGTAGTTGTTAGTGAACTCGCTTCAAGGCTGGTGGTCAATGAAAATATTGGCTAACACTGTATTGCCCTATATACCACGAGGTATGAAAGGGTTCCTTTACTTACTTACTTTACTTTTATGTATATGTTCCTATGTTTTTAAGAACTAGTTTAATTGATTCGTTATCTTTCCAATTCTTTCGTTTCATGATGATATAAGTATATCTATCAAAACTGTATGCACCAAGAGCAAACAAACACTGAATAAGATTTGTGTTGACAATGTTCTAACTATGATAACCATACATTGTCGTTCCTGTAACCATAGTCACGCTTGTATTATTTATATCAAAAACATTATCAATTCTTTCAGAAAGGCCGGATACTTATTTACAACACTAGAACCAAAAAGTGGAGAAAAATTACTTTTAGATTTTCCCCAAAAAACAAAAGGTCAGCAACTATATCGGCGACGAGCGAGGATTTTTGGGAACAGCCTTTCATCCAAAGTATTCCGTCAACAGACGTTTTTTTGTCTACTATTCGACAAATAGAAAGCCTGGAGATATTTTACCACCAGAATTGAGAGATTTTGGCTTAACTTTCACGTCAAAGATAGTCATTAGTGAGGTCAGAGTGTCTAAATCGAATCCCAATAAAGCTGATCCTAATTACGAGCGAGTGCTTCTGGAAGTTTTACAGCCTTATGACAACCACAACGGAGGAGAGGTAAGTAACAGGTGCACACATAAGTAGGTCATGACTATCTGGAAGGTATTTAGTTTTGTAATTAATGAACTAGGAAAACTATTGAGAAGAATGTGTTATTTTAAGTTTATTGATTTAAAAAATCAATTTAGTATTCTAACACATTATATCAGGAGAAACCAAAACGACAACTTTCAGGTAATTTGATATATTGGATATACAGGGTGTCAACTTAAAAGCAGCCCGTGAATGGAGCTAATCTGGCATATATGTATGGAAATGTAAGGTTCAGTTATGACGTAGTATAGGTCAAGGTTGTGTGACGGTGTGTAATTGTAGTGGGGGAAGGGGCGATGAACAAATGTGACCTAGGACGACCTAGTCAGAACCGGTTTAAATAGTAAATAAACACAACTCAATGTGTACCGGCAACTTTCGAATTGTCAATGGGCTAATTATCTTGAACACCCTGTATAATGGTCATTCTGCACATTGTAATTATTATAATAACTTGTTTCAACAAGTTAGGTCAGTTTTCTCCCCTCTCTTCTCTCTCTCTCTTTCTCTCTCTCTCTTCTTTCTCTCTGATCCCAGTTAGGTCAGTTTGATTGACCGGGTCGTTTATTATTTTACTTAACTGATTAGCTAATGAAATGAAAAACGGATTGTGGCTGAATGAAACTGAGGTCCTATTTCCCCCATTGCAGGTGTATCTATAAAGAAGCTGAGTTTACTTTAATTATTAACAGATTTGTATGAGTAATATACATTTTGTAGGTAAATGAAATTTATTTCAGATCATTTAAAACAAATAAATAGTAGCTCTCCCAGCGGCTTATATGAGCCAATCAGTTTCAAAGTCAACCACAGGTCTAGAAAATTTAGGCAGTTCTAAAATAAATAAACAAAATTTCGTAATCTTTCAGTCATTTGGTTGAAGTCACTTACTTCTCATTGCTAGTCTCCATCCCTGTGTGCAGAAGGAGGGGGGTAAATTTCCCTTTCTTGACGTCGAGCGTGGATTGAACACACAACCCTCTGTTGTCCAGTGGCTAGGTCAACGATTATACTGTATACATATTGATTAACTACATATGTTTTATGCTTTTTTCCCAGCTGTACCACTTCACTGTCTTATTTTTTTATTCTTGCTAAACTCCTTCCAACTGTACCCCCTTACTGTCTTTTTTTTCTATTTTTGCTAAACTCCTTCCAACTGTACCACCTAATTTTCTCATTCTTGCTAAACTCCTTCCAACTGTACCACTTTAATTTTTTTATTTTTGCAAACCCTCCGAGCTGTACCACTTTAATTTTCTTCTTTGAAACTCCTTCCAGCTGTACTACTTCACTGTCTTATTTTTCTCTTGCAAACTTCTTCCAGCTGCCCACTCTCATTGTCTTATATTCGCTATTCTTGCTAAACTCCTTCCAGCTGTACCACTCTCACTGTCTTTTTTTCTCTATTTTTGCTAAACTCCTTCCAACTGTACCACTCTAATTTTTTTATTCTGCTAAACCCATCCAGCTGTACCACTCACTATTTTATTTTCTTCTCTTGTTAAACTCCTTCCAGCTGTACCACTCTCACTGTCTTTTTTTTCTCTTTCTTCAAACTTCTTCCAGCTGTACCACTCTCACTGTCTTATTTTATCTCTTCTTGCTAAACTTCTTCCAGCTGTACCACTCTCACTGTTAAATTTTCTCTTTCCAAACCCTCCCATCTCTTTCATGCCTCCCACTACATAATTTCTACTTTTGGTTTGCTTTCTAGTTAATTTTTGGGTTTGGGATGGTTATCTCTATGCCTTTATTGGTGACGGAGGAGGAGCTGGAGACCCAATGCGCGCTGGTCAGAACAAGTAAGCTTCATCTCCATTTATCTCTCTTTATTATCATTCAGTTTATATTTTACATTATATTATTTCTATTATTAAATTTCGCCCGGAGTGGTTAAGGGCCCAAATTTAGGTATAAGAATAGAACCACTGTTACCTACCATGCATGTCGTAAGAGGCGAGTAAGGAGGTTTGGGTGAAATCGATGTACATGTCCGCTAGGGAATCCTAACCCGAAACAAATGCTTCAGAAAAAGGATGACCAGGGCTGTAAGGCGGGATAACATGGTGCAACGACCCTCACAATGAGGAATGGGGTAACGGATTATACGGTCGCCAATCTGCCTTGGAGATTTAGCCACGCAGTAAGAATGCCAGACCTACCATCACGAGGGTGGCCAAAAATTACTGCGGGGGAAAAGGTCGACACAAACGGGGAAGCAGAAATCATAGGAATTATATCCTGCAGGGAAAGTCCCAGTATGCAGACTTGAGAAGAAAGAGGTGGTCCACTTACACCAACGTCCAAGACAAACTGTATGGCGTTTCTGATAATCTGAGACAGACGGCTGCCTTTATTAGAAAATCCGAAATCCCAATCTAATGAGAACGCAGAAGACAAACTGATGGGTTGTTGATAATCTGAGACAGACGGCTGCCCTTTTTTAGAGAATCCGAAATCCCAATCTAGTGAGAACGCAGAAGACAAACTGATGGGTTGCTGATAATCTGAGACAGACGGCTGCCCTTTTTTAGAGAATCCAAAATCTCAATCTAATGAGAACGAAAAAGAAGAAAGAAGAAAAAAAGAAAAGAAGATATTATTAGATTGTTATATTATTTTATATGACATTATTTTAGCACGCCCAAAGTTGCAGAGACTCAATGGGAGCAAAGAATAGTAACACTGTGACTTACAAGGCATGTCGTAAGAGGGACTGGATAGGGGCCTAGAGAAGATAAGTTTTAAAAATTAATTGCATATCCTTTACAGAACTTTCGAATTAACCCCAGGGTTTTAACACTGTTTGTGATTTATCTAGGCATTATTACATTTTAGTAGTTTCCCTTAGCTTGAACGGGTGGTGCCTTCGTCCTTTTGTAACCAAACTGTCCGCAGCGTGATTCGAACTCAGAACGTTGGGGTTTAAGACCGAGTCACTATCCCCTAGGCCAAAAGACGCCACATAGGAAGCTACCTAGTAAATAAAAAGCCGCAGAAATCGGATGAACTGGTCTACTTGTAGGCGCATAACTGGCACAACGTACCATCGCTCTTAGGCTTGGATCACATACAAATCACAAAAAGTGGTCAACAAGTGGCCGATATGGAGCGTTTGAAGAAGAAGGTATTGCGCGATACCAGGTAAGAATCCGATTTAGCGATACCAATTAAGAACCTTGGTTACAGAGCGATACCAATGTAAGAATCCTGGTTACATATCGATACCAAAGAACCTTTTACAGAGCAGAGCCGGATTAGACCAGGGGGGGCCCGTAGCAAATTTTAGGGGGCTTAAGTTTTGTATGATAATAAATAATAAAACATAAATTTACAAACAAACTTGTCTCGATTTAATGTGAGCAAATTAGAGATAATACTAGACAAACAATTTTTTAAGTAAATTACATTCAATGTTCAATAAGGTGAGGTTATTTAGACGATCTTGTCCCATCATGTTTCTTAACTCAATTTTTATACGCTTTAATGTTGAAAAAGAACGTTCCCCGCTGCAGTTAGTAATCATTAAAGACAAGTAAATTCGTAAGACTATTTCAACATTTGGGAAACACGACTCTAATGAATTTTCCATTATAAGTTTAAAAAATTGCATTTCAAGGGGCCTCATTTTTTTGTTCTAATCAGTAGCTACATTAGTTTTAATAGTTCAGCGAACTGACAAGTTCGTCGCCCGGGCTTTCTTCCAAACCTTTTGGGAGAGCTGACAATATTTGGAGTTCTTTCAAGATCTCTTCTGCTGTAAGAGATTTTAACTGCCGAAATGTTCCAAATACATCAGTCACTCTATGGTACGTTCCCATGTTTAGCAAGGCAGAGTACATTATCAATTATGACAATAAAACACCTGACTTTCAAATTTTTGTTTGGGTGTTTGATTTTCAACAACTTCATCGAGCGTAGTGAGCCACCAAAATCGTCGTACTTAGTATTTCGATTGCGTCGTCGTGAAGTTTGTTGCTGATATTCTTGACAGTGAGTCAGGATTTTGGCTTGGCCTCAATATCGGGAAATGTAGGCCGCATTGTTGAACGTACCCGTGAACGATTCATAAAGAGCATACCCCGTGTTAAGGTCTTGATCAGGTGACTGTAATGAAGCCCCAGACGCTTAAGGTTCCTAGAATTCCGTTCCATAAAATGCTAACTATTCCGTTTCCAACTTACTCATCTCCAAAACTAGCCCATACGCTTGATTACGACACTCTACCTTTGATCCATGTTATTTGAGATGTCATCCAAAACTTGTTTGATAATGGTAAAACCCATAAAGTGCTTTTGTCGCATCAGCTGGGGAAGACCACTGGTGTCCGACAGTCTTTCAAAGTCGGGATTTTTAAACCCCGTATCTTCCAGTATTTTTGTAAGAATGCCCCACGATAGGTAGAAGCGGAAAAGAATGATAGAGATTTTCAACAAAATCGATAAAATGGATGTTTTCTATACAACATTCTGCAGCACACTTCGAAACCCAAATTCAGTGAATGTGCAAAGCAGGGAATGTATTCTGCGTCTTATTATCTCCTTAATGCGTGCTTGTAAGCCGTTGTATTTCCCACTCATGTTGCTGGCATTGTCATAGCTTTGACCGCGACAGTCTTTGATATCAATGCAATTTTCCTTTAAAAATCGTAAACTTTGGGCGAGTTGTTCAGCAGTATGACCTTCCATATCCAAGAACTTCCAAACCTTCCACTGGTCCAGATGGTAGCACATAGGCATTATTAGAGGAGTTGGTCACATGCGAAATGTCTGGAGTAGAGTCCAGTGATAGGAATAGTACTTGCATTTCTTAATTTCGCAAATAATATGATCCAGTGTTTGATGCAATTAGATGGATAAATTCCTCACATGTTGTTTTTGATAAGTATGATGTATGTCCCTTTCCTTTATTTGAATAAGTATTTATATGCTGAGCCAGAAAAATGTCAAATTTGCTATTAATTCCAACAAACCCAAATAATTTTCCCTTATTAGGTGAACCAATAATTTCATCCCTACCCCGGAAATGCAAGACCTCGTTCTGCTAAAAATTGATTACTGAAGTAATTCGCTCCAAAAGTTCCCAATATGTTTGTTCGGTCTCAATTTGGCTTAAATTGAGAATCGACTTGACATCTTTCTTTTGCAAAACCCAAGAGAAATTATCGCTTGTCTATGGGAGGTGCTTTCATGTTTTTTCAACAAAATTTTTTGCGTTTTTCCAATCGTCAAACCTTCTCGTAAAAAGTGACGAAAAGTTAATCAGTAACTTTGCAAACAAAACAGAAAAAATTGTCCTTAGTTTCTGAATAACACAACCAATCTCTCACATGAGTTTTGTTTGTTGGTTTATGTGTATAGTGAAAACGATTTTCGACAAATTCGTGGATTGTTTTTCGTATCGTATGTTTTTTTTGGGAAAACAAGAAATCACTGTTCTATGTTGCATCCTTGCTCCCTTTTGCAATCCAATAATCTCGATTGAAGTTGATTGGGGCCCTTCACCAATATCGTTGAGTACATTTTTTTTTCGCGTGCTTTTGGCTTGGGAGAAGATGTTGCTACATTGAAGCATGTAGTGTTTTTTCTCTCTTTGGCTTGAAAATGATATGGCTAAATTGGAAGGACTTGCTGTACATTCGACTTCAGTTTGTCTTGTGGAAAAAGTAAACAAACGGGAAAAGTTGCTGATCTTAATATTGGTAATGATGATTGTTCATATCACTATCTTCATCTACTTTTACTGTGAGACGCGACTTCTATATTTTCTGCTTGATTTCTTTGGATTCAGCACCACACACACGACATTAAAAATTCAGACAGCTTGGTGTTTTGATAAAGAACTTGGTTATATTTTTCCTTTCATCTTGTGCTTTACGCTTTGCACTTTCCCGAAGCGTAATGTCGACCGTATCTCTCTTTTGCTGCTCATGATGTCTATCTCAATCTGTGAAGAGAAATGAATTTTTCAAATAAAATGTAATTCTTCTACTTTCTACTAATATAAAATATAAATGTGAAAGTTTGGACAGCTTTTTATGATATAACAATTTACTCATGATGATATATTATATCAGGGTGCTTCGTAATTTAAACACTTAAATGAATATAACTCTGATTTAAAACATTTGAATTCATTGAAAACGAAAATGATAGTAACTATTTTTAAAATTAATTTCTACTGAAACATAAAATTAGCAATGTAAAATAAAATAATAATAAAATAACAAGATGGGAGGATTTAAATACATTCAAAGTTAGAAGAACAAATAAAAAATTACTCTCTGTGTCCGTTTCCGTTTTTTCTCTGTAAAATTATGCAGCTCTGTGTTGCGGGTTCTTTTTGGGTTCCTTCAAGTGTGTCCAAGTTTCTGTTTAATCATTTGGGCCCCCCTGCATTATTTTCTGGGACATCTAGTCAGGCAAAACAGCCAAAACGTGAATGACATGAAATTTATTTAGGAGTGCCCAGATCTGCTCATGTCTTAGAACAATATTTTATACGCCCACTTGCATTTATTTTAAACTAAGTTCAGTGCAAAACTACTGAACGAACAGAGACTTGAACCGGCATGAGTCAAATTTAATTGTTCTTTGTTCAAGCTTCGTTTTGTTTATTAGAAGCGGGCACAAGAGACACTCCTATACAAAAAGTAAAAACTGTTACGTTGTTAATGAGCCAGTGTGACCGCCCAATTAAGTCCGGAATTGAGTAAAAATGACTTGGCCCTAACCTCAATAAAAAAAAAATGAAAGGGGGGAAAATTTTTCCCACCTCCCAAACTTGGTTCCCTTTTTTATGACTAGTGACAACTTAGCTCCAGAGGCAGCGGGCCCCCCCAAAGGGCCGCAGCATTTGCTACTTCTTACTATTAATCCGGCTCTGTTACAGAAGGGTATGGCTGCAGAAACACAGGTTACAGAGATTATTTTAACATTCCCGTTTATTTTATCTTTTAACGACGGCACAGGTCCTTCTGCATGGAAAAGTGATTCGAGTAGATGTAGACTCAGATACTACTAAACCATATACAATCCCGGTGGACAACCATTTGGGGAAAACCCCGACAGCAGGCCAGAGATCTATGCCTACGGAATCCGAAACATTTGGAGATGTGGTCTAACAATGGAGGTAAATGTGGTGCGTTCCTGTTATTCGTGATTTCATTTTCTTATACTCATTATATTACTGTTAGGGTTATATATATTCATTATATACGTTAGAGTTATGTATCCTCTCGTCTTGAATATGGTCTGAAATTTTTTTTTTTCTGGAGTGACCATACGGGTTCATGACCAGTGGGGGCTGTCATTATGGCCAGTGGGGCCCGGCCCCAAAAAAAAACCGAAAGGGGGAATAAGCCCCGAATAGACAAATAATAATAATCCCAAAACCAGGATTTTCCGAAATGTGTGTCTTGAGCCCTACTGACCCTTATAGAGAGCCGCCTGCGTATATTCAAAACATATATTCTTTTCCCACTGCTTATTAAATGTTCATGTTTCAAACTCATACTTTCCCGATGGTAATATGTATGCTCTTAGTACTGTGTTTGCTGAAATCGATGCACGTGTCCTAAAGGGTAGAAGTCAACCTGTTCCCTTTGCAGGACGGCGGGGGACAGTCAAAGGCTAACGGAGACGAACCCAGAAAACGCTGGCTGAACCCGGGACACACCGCCGAAGGATAACACCAGAGCCAAATGGCCGGGAAGATGGAACGGTGAATTTAGGGAGATCTGGTACATCGGTCTTTTAGGTGACCCGGAGAGAGAGAGAGAGAGAGAGAGAGAGGTGTGGGGTATGTGTCACATTCTGAATATATGTAATATTCAGGTCTGATCGAATGGATTAGGCGCTGTCTCCCTTTCAAGGAACACGTCTGATCCACGGTAAGACCAATGATTTTTTTAAAATGTTTGGGGAATTAAATCTTATTGAAACAATCATAACCTGATCAATTTGCGATGACTGCACTAGCCATGCGGTCTTTTCTTCGTCTTCTGCGATCAACTTCTCTATGTGACTACTCGGTATGTGTCATAAACAAGGCGGTGCGTTGAGGTCTTCTGGGATCAACTTTTGCTTGTGACTCTCCGGGATGTGTCATAAACAAGGCGGTGGCTTGAGGTCTTCTCGATCAACTTCTGCATGTACTACTCCGTATGTGTCATAAAAAAGGCGGTGCGCTTGAGGTCTTCAGATCAACTTCGCTATGTGACTACCCGGCATGTGTCATAAACAGGGCGGTGACTTGAGGTCTTTTGCGATCAACTTCGCTATGTGACTACTCCGGATGTCATAAACAGGGGGGTGCACTGAGGTCTTCTGCGATCAACTTCTGCTTGTGACTACTCCGGTATGTGTCATAAACAGGGCGGTCGCTTGAGGTCTTCTGGGTCAACTTCGCATGTGACTACCCGGTATGTGTCATAAACAAGGCGGTGCGCTTGAGGTCTTCTGGATCAACCTCGCTATGTGACTACCCGGTATGTGTCAAAACAGGGCGGTGCGCTTGAGGTCTTCTGCGATCAACTTTTGCTATGTGACTACCCGGTAGTGTCATAAACAAGGCGTGCGCTTGAGGTCTTCTGCGATCAACTTCGCTATGTGACTACCCGGTATGTGTCAAAAAAAGGCGTGCGCTTGAGGTCTTCTTGATCAACTTCTGCTATGTGACTACCCAGGCATAAAAAAATACGCTTGAGGTCTCTCGATCAACTTTGCTATGGACTACCCAGTTTTGTCATAAACAGGGCGTACTTTTAGGTCTTCTTTGATCAACTTCTGCATGTGACTACTCCGGATGTGTCAAAACAAGGCGTGCGCTTGAGCTTCTTTGATCAACCTGCTATGTGACATCCGGTATGTGTCATAAACAGGCGGTGAATTGAGGTCTTCTGATCAACTTCATGACTACCCGGTATGTCATAAAAAGGCGTGTGAGGTTCTTTGATCAACTTCGCTATGTGACTACTCCGGTATGTGTCATAAACAGGGCGGTGCGCTTGAGGTCCTTTTTATCAACTTCTGCATGTGACTACCCGGTATGTGTCATAAACAAGGCGGGGACTTTGGTCTTCTGGATCAACTTCTGCTAGTGACTACTCCGGTATGTGTCATAAACAAGGCGGTGCCTTTTAGGTCTTCTGCGATCAACTTTCTATGTGACTACTCCGGTATAGTCTAAACAAGGCGGGGCGCTTGAGGTCTTCTGGGTCAACTTCTGCTATGTGACTACTCCGGATGTGTCATAAACAAGGCGTGCGCTTGAGGTCTTCTGGGTCAACCTTTTCTATGTGACATCCG
This sequence comes from Arion vulgaris, assembly GCA_020796225.1. Classification (NCBI taxonomy): domain Eukaryota; kingdom Metazoa; phylum Mollusca; class Gastropoda; order Stylommatophora; family Arionidae; genus Arion; species Arion vulgaris. The sequence continues at coordinate 21,599 of JADZMA010001219.1, forward strand.
GCATGTGCATAAACAAGGGGTGCATTGAGGTCTTCTGCGTTCAACTTCTCTAGTGACTACTCCGGTATGTGTCATAAACAAGGCGGTGCACTTGAGGTCTTCTGCGATCAACTTCTGCTATGTGACTACTCTGGTATGTGTCATAAACAAGGCGGGGCGCTTGAGGTCTCTGCGATCAACTTTGCTATGTGACTACCCGGTATGTGTCATAAACAAGGCGGTGCGCTTGAGGTCTTCTGCGATCAACTTCTGCTATGTGACTTCCGGGATGTGCAAAACAGGGCGGTGCACTTGAGGTCTTCTGCGATCAACTTCTGCTATGTGACTACTCCGGTATGTGTCATAAACAGGCGGTGCACCTGAGGGCTTCGGATCAACTTCGCTATGTGACTACCCGGATGTGTCATAAAAAGGGCGGTGCACTTGAGGTCTCTGCGATCAACTTCGCTATTTACTATCCGATGTGTCATAAACAGGGCGGTGCGCTTGGAGGTCTTCACCGGTCCCGCATAATTTTTTGGTAGTGTTTTATTAAATGCCCAGGCTCATGTCCTCCTTTTTCTACACCGCCCTAAAAGCGAGGCAACACAGGCAGTAAAGACAGTTTCTATTCAGGTATTCTTTACAACAAACTCATTGCTTTCTGGCATTTTATTTGTAGGAGAATCAAGAGGGCGATTGTGGGGGCGATGTTTTTGGGAATGCTTATGAAGAAGTCGATCTCATAAAGAAAGGCAAAATATGGTTGGAATTCAAGAGAAGGGTTTGAGTGTTATGATCATTTGTTGTGTGGACACATGGGTAAGTATAAACGATCTCTCTCTCTCTCTCTCTCTCTCTTCTCTTGCGCGATCGTTTTCAAGCTTTTATCATTCTATTGTGATATATAAACAGCCAAACATCAAAACGGAATGCACGTGCACAGCCTTCAGTACCAATTGGAGCTCAAGTGCTTATCCTTCTGTGGTGTGTTCGGTCTCAACCAGCGTTTACTGGGTTGCTCAGTTAGCCTTTGCTGTCCCCACCCAAAAACCCACAAGGCAGAAGGTTGCTATTTTCTTTCAGGGCAGCGCCCCTAGACGACCTGTCTTCCGGGTTGATGAGCATCATCTGCCTAGCTATACCCGTCTTGTTAATGGACTGCTTGGTTTGCCTCCCGTCCAGTTTTGTGTACGGTTTTGTCCTGCCTTTGATTGTCCCCAATCAACTACAAGACAGTAATGAACGATCTGTTTCGTTCGTTTGTCTTCTTCTATTATTACTATTATTCAGTGGCGGTCGTCATTAGGCCAGTGGGGCCAGCCTCAGCAAAACAAATGTGAACGTGTATTATTATTTAATAAATTAAAATATACCCTAACCCAAACCATGATTTTCTGAAAATATGTGTCTGCCCCCACCAACAAAGAGGATAAACGCCGCCACTGCTTTATTATTCTTTAATAGCCGTGCATCCTTTGGGACTCATGCCTTTTGATCCAATGCTACATTTTTCTACCTAAACCGGAAAGTAGCTAGAATTATACTTCCATAGCACTACATTACTAGAGAGCTCTCTGTGTGCATCACTATGCGCTGTACGTCTTCTCCGACACTAGAGAGTAAAATATATGAGACGGAGCAAGAATAAAGGATATGAAATGAGAACAGTAATAAATACTATCAAAAATTAATTAATTAATTACACTAATAATCTTTCAGACTGCTGCTGGGAGTCTACAGACTTCCCAACTGAACAACGCTTACATTGAGAAAAAGTGACAAAAAGCAACAAAGTTGCTATATTCTAAATCAACATAAACTGCATCTGATATTATGAATTCTCTCTCTCCTC
>JADZMA010001220.1:0-23411 GCA_020796225.1 Arion vulgaris
CCAAGGAGGAGATTAGTGGAGCCATTAAACTTTTAAAAGATGGGAAAGCGGCCGGTCCAGATGGTATTCCAGCGGAGGCGGTTAAAGCCAACATAAACACATCCACAGAAATACTGTATAAATTATTTAGCAGAATCTGGGAGACCGAAGAAATACCAGCAAACTGGAGAGAAGGATACCTGGTGAAGCTACCAAAGAAAGGGACCTTCAGAAGTGTGAAAACTATAGGGAATAATGCTGTTGTCAGTACCTGGGAAAATACTAAGCAGAGTCATCCTGGAGAGACTGAGAGATGCCATCGATATAAAGCTAAGAGATGAACAGGCAGGCTTCCGACCAAATAGATCCTGTGCTGACCAGATAGCCACATTACGTATAATAATAGAGCAAAGTATTGAATGAAAATCCCCACTTTATATCGGATTTGTGGATTATGAGAAGACTTTTGACAATACAGATAGGGAAACCCTTTGGAAATTAATGAGGCATTATGGAATCCCACAGAAAATTATTAACCTAATAAAAGCAACATATACAGATATGAAATGTAGAGTTCTTCATGAAGGTAAACTAACAGACATTTTTGGAATAGAAACAGGAGTGTGTCAGGGATGTCTTCTATCACCTTTGTTGTTCTTACTAACAATAGACTGGATTATGAAGACCACAGTAACTAACACCAGAAATGGAATCCAATGGACTCTGACAGAGCAACTAGATGATCTGGACCAGTGTTGCCAATTTAGCACTTTTAGTGCTAGATCTACACTATTTTTTTATCTAGCACTACAAATTTAGATCTAGCACCTAGCGCCAAATCTAGCACTGAAAAAAAATCAGTTAGCACTTTTAGCACTTCTTTTAGTTTGGTATATGAATCAGAAAATCTTGACCAAAAAAAGACGAACAAGCACAGAAAATTTATTACAACGAGATCCGGGTAAATGAATTTCTCAGTGTGAGAACAACTCTCTGAGAGGTCCGCGCGCGTTTGACTTAGAGTATAGCTGTAGCCTACAAATGGTTGTTTAATCTTGTTGACTTGCCACCAGCTTCTGTATTTGCCCTCAGTTCATCAGTGATTTTTCTTAAGTGCTATAATCATTTCCAAACCAACGGAGGACTGTTCAAATCATAAAGAGAATTCCTCATTCAACAATGAGTAAAGCAAAACCAACGTATTCGCAAAAATTTCGAAAGGAATGGTTAAAAGATCCTGCTTTTGCAAAGTGGCTACTTGAAGTACCAACTGATTCATCTAAAGCTCATTGCAAGTATTGTAGATATGACATTTTAGCTAAGTATTTTCTTTTAGCAAGACATTATGAAACAAAGAAACATAAACTTGCTAGTCCATGTCAAAGTGCTTCTCTTACAAGTTTCGTTGCGAAGAAAGATGATAAGATATCTACACTTGAGGCCAATTTAGCAATGTTTATTTGCTGTCATTCATCATTCAATTCTTGTGATCACTTGGTAGACTTGTGCAAAATACCATATCAGACAGTGAAATGGTAAATAAAGTTAGGATGCATGGTACAAAGTGTGCAAATATTGTAAAGAATATCATTGCTCCTTACTTCAAGAAAGATTTGACTACTGATCTTGGGCAAGGAAAATTCTGTTTGTTACTGGATGAATCAACTGACATCACTGTAAACAAGTTATTGGGTATTGTTGTAATTTATTACAGTGAAACTCACAAGAAAGTAATTCATACATATCTTAATATGGTGTTACTAGACAAATGTAATGCAGATGCCATTGTAAATGCAGTCAAGAATGAATTAGATGAAAAGAAATTAAACATGAAAAATCTTCTGGCTATTGGTACTGACAACGCCAGTGTCATGGTAGGGACAAATAACGGTGTTTTCAAGAAGTTGAAGGAAGGAATTCCTGGATTAATCTTATTTAAATGTGTATGCCACTCCATACAATTATCAGTGTCCCATGCTTGTGCTGCATCATTGCCAATAAACTTAGAGTTTTTAGTAAGTGAGACTTATAAATGGTTTTCTAAGAGTTCACTGAGACAAATTTCTTACAGTCAACTTTACCAGAGCATTAATGATAAGGAACCACTGAAGATCTTAAATTCTTGTGCAACCAGGTGGTTAGCAATTGAACCAGCAATCAGCAGAATTTTAAGCCAATGGAATGAATTGCAGACTCATTTTCAATTAGCAAGTTCTAATGAAAAATGTTACATCGCCACTTTACTGTATGAAATGTATTGTGACCCTCAGAATGAGTTATTTATATTATTTTGGCATCCAATTCTAAAACATGTTCAAGAAGTGAACAAACTTTTGGAATCAAATACTGCTGATAAAACAAAATTGTTTTCTGATCTATCTCTTCTTATTACATCTATTGCTAACATGTTAGTACTGCCAACAAGCAACATTGATCCTCTTGATCCTAACACTAACATTGAAGAATTTCTGGATCCAAATCCACAGCTGGGTTCTAGATTTGAGAAAAGACTTGGGAATTGATAATTAGCCAACAAATTCAATCTTCTCAAGTAACTCACATCTGCAAAAGGGCACAAAACTTATTGATTAGCCTGTACAAAGAGCTGCATAATCGTCTGCCAGAAAACATTGATATTTTGAAGAATATAAGCTTATTCTCAGTGCAAAATACATTGACACATTTTAAGAAAAATATTATTCCCCTTCTGGAATTATTTCACTTAAATGAAGAAATGAAATCATCAATTAAATGAGATTCAGTACAACATCATACATTTAGTTACATGGACTGATATTGCAACCACTGAGACATTTTGGTCTGAAGTTTTCAATTATACAGATTCTTCGGAGGTAACCCTTCAAAGACGTTGCAACTTTTGCCTAAATTTATTAATTTTACCAAATTCTAATGCTGAAGTGGAACGGTTATTCAGCAGCATGAATGTCGTGAAAAATAAAATGAAAAACAAAATGCATCTGCCCATGCTTTCAGCAATTCTTGCAGTAAAATATGGATTAAAGAGGCATAATAAATGCTGCAAAAACTTTAAATTACCTAAAGATGTCACCGCCAAAATTGGAACAATGGACTCATATGACCCAACAAAAACTTCAGAAGATGTGCAGTCTGACTTCTCAAATTACGATGAAATACTATTCGAGCTGCAATTAATACAACACAATTGGTAAGTAAACTGTTTTTGACATTTTTTCTAGCATTAAAAAATATTTCTAGCACTTTCTAGCACTTTTCGCCCTAAAATCTAGCATTAAAAACCGATTTACATTTGGCAACCCTGTGAGTCATATGACCCCAAAAAAACTTCAGATGATGTGCATTCCGATTGCTCAAACGGCGCCAGAAGATGTGCAGTCTGACTTTTTCAAATTACAATGATATACATGTACTATTGATCTGTAATTAATACAGCACAATTGGTACTTAAAATATTTGTTGGCACTTTTTCTAGCATTAAAAAATATTTCTAGCACTTTCTAGCACTTTTAAACTAAAATCTAGCACTAAAAGCCGATTTACATTTGGCAACACTGATCTGGACTTCGCTGATGATATAGCCCTTCTGTCACATACACGAAATCAGATGCAGGATAAGCTAAACACATTGAATCTAAGGTCCCAGCAACTAGGGCTGAACATTCATAAGGGAAAGACAAAGATATTGAGAATTAATCAAGCAAACGACAACACGATCTCCTGGGAAATCTCACTTCAAGAGGTAGAATCATACACATATTTGGGCAGCAACGTAGACAAAGAGGGTGGAACAGATAGAGATGTTAAAATAAGAATACAGAAGGCAAGAGAAGCTTTCATTGCACTGGGAAACATTTGGAAGTCTAAAGAAATCAAATCTAGAACAAAATTCGGATACTTAACTCTAATGAAAGCAGTTCTACTGTATGGATCAGAAACATGGAGAACAACTAAAATAATAGCGCATAAATTGCAAACATTCATCAACTGGTGTATGCGCAGAATAGAGGAATAAGATGGTATGATAGGGTCATAAACGAGGAACTTATGGAGAGAACAATACAGATTCCAGTGAACGAGCAGGTTTAAAAAAGACGCTGGCGCTGGATAGGACACACTTTGCGAAAACCGGAGAGGAATATAACAAGAAAGGTCCTTGCCTGGAACCAGCAGGGACAGCGAAAGAAGGGGGCCGAGAAATACATGGAGACGAGATTTGGAGGCGGAGATCAACAATATAAAGAAGAGCTGGAGGGAGATGCAGTAGATAGCTAGAGATAGGAAGACTTGGCATGAGTTGATTGAGGGCCTATGCCCCAATTCAGGGTAAAAGGCAAAGATATATATATATATATATATATATATATATATATATATATATATATATATATATATTGATATATATATATATATCATCATCATCATCATGTGCAGTGCCGGCTGGTGTAGGCGATCATGGATCTCCACAAATCTCAGTCGTTGGTGTTTGCTATCAACTCAGATGTTGACGCTCTACCGTGCCATGAAGTCAGGCTATCCAAACTTTTCTCTCTCTGTCTTCCTCTGTCTCGTCTACCCTCGATTTTACCGGTTATCACAATGTGTTCTAAACCTCCCTCCTCATCACATGCCCGAAAAATGATGACTACCTCTTTCTTATATTGATGATAAGCCTTCTCTGTGTCTTGATCTCTTTCAACACCTCAACACAAGTCATCTTAGCAGTCCATGGGATTCTCATCATTCTTTTGTAAAACCACATTTCTGTGGCCCTCAGAGATATTTCGATCTGTTTGTTCATTGTCCACGACTCGCATCCGTATGTCAGTATCGGTTCTATGTTGCACTGAATAACTCGCATTCTGATCGGAATTGACAAGGACTTTTTGCAGTTAATGCTTCTCATTTTCAGGAACGATGTTTTCGCTTGTCCTATTCTGCTCTTTATTTCTAATCGTCATCTGCCTTTACCAGGACTCCGAGATATTTTAATTGCTGCACTTGTCTTAGCTCAATCCCATTTACTGTGATGGTGCATTTTGTCAAAGTTTGCTTTTTCGATACGATCATAACTTCTGTCTTCTTAATATTAAAACTGAGTCCTTTGTTTTTACTTTCTGTCACAACCTTATCAACTAGTTTCTGGAGCGCAATGTCATTTCTTGCTATTAAGACAGTATCATCAGCGTATCTCAGGTTATTTATGATATGTCCTCCTACAGCTATTCCAGGAATATCTTTTATAGACCTAAAATGCTTTCACAATACAGTGAGAACAGGTCTGGTGATAAAACGCATCCTTGTCTAACATCCTTTTTAATCTTCTGGAAAGTTCCTATCTTTTTGTCTATTCTTATAGCTGCTCTTTATATTATATTATATATATTATATTACATTATCTATATATATATATATATATATATATATATATATATATATATATATATATATATATATATATATATATATATATATATAAGAATCAGTTTAAATAAATTGCATGTCTGTCTCAATTGTTTGGAGATATCTGGAAATCCTACGGATTTGAGATTTGGCAAAAGGTAGCTTTCAGAGATACATCAAAAGAACTATCTGTTCCGTTCTATAACGATATTTCCAACTTAACGCTCATGGTCATTCTGCATAGAAATCGCCGAAATGTATATCCATGTTTTCACGACATTCCCGGTCACGTGATCATGTTGTTACTTTCGACGAAACGCGTAATCACAAAGGACAGTAGTTTTACAAAATACAAAAACAATAACAATACACTGCAACGTTTCGACCAACAAAGCCTTTATCAAGCAAACAGTACAACATAGTGACGACTGTCACAGCACACTACATACAGACTTTGACAAAGATATTACAACTAAATTATTATTTTGCGCTTAAGTCCTGGTGATATAATGCTGTGATAACGTCACTAATATTATAACGTATTTTAAAAACTCTGTGCGTCTGTAGCTCAAGCGGTAGGGAGCTCGATCACAAACCCAAGTGTACCTGGTTCAAAACCCACGACGGGCAAGTTTGGAAGCAAATTCGTTTCAGTGGGATTTTACAAAAGGTAAAATAGACCTCACCGTTCAGAAAGCAATGGCAAACTACTGAACGTGTAAGTGGTGCCTAGAAAAATCATTTACTGTGGTTGATGGTTACGTCCTGTAAATGATATGCTACGATTTTCATTTCATTTTAAACACATTTATTTATAACTTTCTGTAGGGTAAATGATAACGTGACTGCCTGCATTACAGTAGGCATGCGCTAGATGCGCTCGATTCACTTTCGGGCCACATTGTTTTTTAAACACTTTGATAAGTTAAAAATCTGAATAAGTTTAGTTTGCCAATTGTTGTTTTTCAACTTCCATGGGAATTCAATTGTATCAGGTTTTACTTACAATCGAAATGAGGGACAGTTTGTGTGGGCTCGGAAGATCCGCGTAAAAGGATAACAAATGTAACTTTAAAAGTGGTGAAATATTACAACTAAATTTAAACTAAATTCAACTTTCACAGGAACGGGAATTCTGTTGTATCATGTTTTACTGGCCGATGCATGGAGAGAAAACGTATTGTTTTTAATAGGGAAGAAGCCGATTCTGAATTAACGTGGCATGTTTCTTTAAATGGACTTTACAGATAGATTTAAACTAAATTCCCCTTGCGAGGAACGGGTAAACTTCTAGTGTTATATATATAATGATTTTGAATTAGGTTGAAGCATACACATTCAAACAATGTATAGCAGACTAGCTGGTACAAGGTCCCAGAATTATAAAGAGCAAAAAAATAGCATCTACCACTAAGTCCGACACCTGACAATCGACTACATTAAATTCACACAAGACTGTCTAAACAACTTATACAAGTTTATTGGTATCTATATATATTGTATATCTAAACTGGTAAACGTACATACATATTCTCTCAACTGATATGAGACCAAAAGTACATAAATAACTTTCCTGAAAATCAATGGTGATATCATTAAGTGCGCTCTCTACAATTAACATAAAGTCAAGGAACCCTCTGTCGGGTTTTCCCACATCTATCACAACCTATAAATCAAATACAATAGTTCAGCATCTCCACTAATTATGCAAAGTTCAAGAAATGCTCAGTTGTTGGTTCTCACATCTATCACAGCTTATAAATCAAACAACACTGGTTCAGCTTCTCTCTATTAACGAAAAAAGTTCAAGAGATCCTCTGTTGTGGGTTCTCACATTCATCACAACTTATAATCAAATAACACTTCAAAGGGTCCTCCAGTTGTGGTTCTCATTCTATCACAACTTATAAATCAAACAACACTAGTTCAGCTTCTCTACAATTAACAGAAAAGTTCAAGAGATCCTCTGTTGTGGGTTCTCACATTCATCACAACTTATAATCAAATAACATTTCAAAGAATCCTCAGTTGTGGTTCTCACTACTATCACAACATAAATCAAACAACACTAGTTCAGCTTCTCTGCAATTAACAGAAAAGTTCAAGAGATCCTCTGTTGTGGGTTCTAAATTCATCACAACTATAATCAAATAACACTTCAAAAGTCCTCAGTTGTGGGTTCTCACATACTATCACAACTTATAAACCCAAATAACATTTCAAAGAATCCTCCTCTATTAACGAAACTAAAAAAATAATCTGTCCATCCTCCACAACTTCTCTAGAGTAACTGTCTTTCTTACACTCTCTAAGAAACATAGGTCCATCTTCCTCAACTTCTCTAAAGTAACTGTTCTACTGTCCAATCAAAAGCTCCCAATTGTCCTTCTCTGGTTCGGGATCCTCGATTTTTACGTGAGTCCTCCTCTATCTCGGGTTCGAACCCTGTTCATGAATATAACTCCTACTGGTCAGTAACTGGACTGGTAAACAATTTAATACTAATAGTATTCAAGGACGCCCTGTGCAAAAATAAGGGTCGTGGGTTGACCCCCGACTGTACCCCATAATTAGGATAACAGTGAAACTGTTACAAATGCACACTAAGTCTTCTTATAATTAGCTATCTCTTGCAGCTTTTTCCCATATTTGGTTTTAGCCTTCAGGTCTCTTCTTCACGTCTATGGGGTTTTCCCATATTTTTAATGTGTCATAATGAATACAGGTAAAGTTCATTTTTGTTCTATTACCATCGGGTTTTTCTAAAAGTGTGGCATACACTTATTAAGATGACTGACATCAATGGTTCTGAAAAACTGCTGTCCTCTCTGTCCTTTTCAGGGCGATGTAGGGCAGAGGGCGAGAGACTGAAAATAAAATAACCGCATGGCTTTTGCAGTCGCCAGGAAAATGTTCAAGTTAGGAATATTATGTTATGACCTTTCAGAAAACATCCTTTTTTAAATTAAAGTATTTATTTCCATTTGAACATAACAATATCAGCAATTTCATGTTTTACAAATATTTGTGGACTGAAGTTAAGTGTCCGTGAAATGAAAATATGAAATCTTGGGCTTTATAGGTGATTATCTAATGATGCTGATGATGATAATTTTTCTTTAATGTTAAGGTAGGTACAATTTGTATTTTTTTTTATTAGTAATCGTAAAACACGTGTTATGATTTGTGGTAAATGAAATGATTTACAATCGCATGACTGTTCGTGATGAAATGTATTTGTGGTGTACTTTCACTGCTATGCTCATGCATAGAAAAACACTCAGTCATATACACTCACTTTCTCGCTCATTTACTCTCACAGATCACAACTTACATTCACATTCATATGCATAGAAGAAATTCAAGTTACATCATCAAATAATGTTAAAGTAGAGCAAAAGCTTAAATATCTCAAATGATAACATAAATCGTTTGAAAAATTGATACAAATTGATAAAATTGATAAAATTGAAATTGACTGTGTATTTTCTGGTGCGTGTATTCAATAATGTCTCGTATGAATGTGTGTGTTTACTAATGTTTCTATTTTGTACACTGCACTGCTGGTTTGCGTGAATCAATTTATGCAAGAAAGGTTTCAGTTTTAAGGTTAAAGTCTTTGTTACTATTTTATAAACTGTGTTTAATAAAGAAATTGGTCGATAGTTTTTCATTAGTTTCTTGTCTGTGTTACATTTTGGCCTGGTTTAAACTAGGAGGAAATTGTCCTCGATGAAATGCTTCATTGAGAACTTTCAGGAAAAGTGGACCTAAAATAGGAAAAAAACTGTAAATAAAATTCAACTGTGAGTCCGTCGGGACCCGTGATTTTGTTTTTAACGTATTTAGCTGCTTGTAAATTCTCCAATGTCATGGTTTGATCTAAAGTTTGTTTGTCATCATCGGTGAGTCGCTAGCAAGGTGAAACACTTTCACGTAGTTTGGGATCGTGTCTTCTCTAGTATCATCATCGGTAAGTCCCCTAGCGAGTAGACAGACGTTCACATGGTTTGGGATCGTGTCTTCCCCTAGTATCATCATCGGTAAGTCGCCTAGCGAAGTAGACCACGTTCACATGGTTTTTGGGATCCGTGTCTTCTTTAGTATCATCATCGGTAAGTCGCCTAGCGAGAGTAGACACACGTTCACATGGTTTGGGATCGTGTCTTCTCTGATATCATCATCAGTAAGTCGCCTGCAAGGTAGACCCCGTTCATATTTTTGGGATCCGTGTCTTCTCTGTATCATCATCAGTGAGTCACCTGGCGAAGTAGACACGTTAAATATTTGTGGGATCCGTGTCTTCTCTAGTATCATCATCAGTGAGTCACCTAGCGAAGGTAGACACACGTTCACATGGTTTGGGATCCGTGTCTTCTCTAGTATCATCATCGGTAAGTCGCCTAGCGAAGGTAGACACACGTTCACATGGTTTGGGATCCGTGTCTTCTCTAGTATCATCATCGGTAAGTCGCCTAAGCGAAGATAGACACACGTTCACATAGTTTGGGATCCGTGTCTTCTCTAGTATCATCATCAGTGAGTCACCTAGCGAAGGTAGACACACGTTAAATAGTTTGGGATCCGTGTCTTCTCTAGTATCATCATCAGTGAGTCACCTGGCGAAGGTAGACCCCGTTCAGGGTTTTTGGGATCCGTGTCTTCTCTAAGTATCATCATCGGTAAGTCGCCTAGCGAAGGTAGACAGACACACTTTCACATAGTTTGGGATCCGTGTCTTCTCTAGTGTAAAGTTGGTTATAAAAGGTATGAAAAGCGTTGCAGATTTCATCATTATCTACAAATGTTTCTCCTCTTTGTCCAGTAATCTCGTATATTTGTCTGCTTCTCTGAATATTTTGTTCCACTGCAAGATATTGTTTACTTGCTATTTCTTGTGTTACACAGTTTAGTCTTGTTCTCAACAGAACCCCCTGATAATTAGGCATTTTGTATTTGTCTAATTCATTTTGGAGTAGTTGTAATTGGGTGCCTGTCTGTCTAGGAGTTCTGTCAAACGAATGACGTCTTCTAATATACGTCTTTGTCGTCTTATTTGTTGCTGTGTTGCAGTTGCTAGCATTTGTGTTACTTCTTTAATTGTATTTTTTAACATATCCCAGTATTCGGATAGGTTTCTGTAGGTGCGTAGTTAGCGTAATCATTCAGTAGTGTGGTCATCGTTGTCACAGAATTTGCGTTTTGCAATAAACAGAAGTTAAATTTCCAATGTGGTGATCTGTTATGTATATTATTTCTGAGTGTTCCATTTAAAACTGTGACAACAGCCTTGTGATCTGTGAATTTCTTGGTATTATCTAAATGTTTTATTGTATTGATTGTGTATGACTCGTGAACATAAAACCTGTCTAGTCTAGTTGATCTACCAAGAGTGCGAGTGTCGTCCTGATATGTTGTGTCTCTTCCGTCTGGGTATGTGTGTCTATATACGACATCTATAAGGCGTGTTCTTCTATAGTCTGTCCATTAATTCGTGACACGTTTGAATGATTTTCTCGAAACTACCTGTTGGATCTCAGTGATTTTTTGCATGCAGCCTTGGAATATCCATGACGCTAAAATAAAGCTAACCAGTAGTCCATAGATGCTACGGATGTTGCATATCGGCGAATTCCTTTGATCTTTTATGACAATTGCAAATACGGGGCTCAAATTTTAGATTTTACAGTATCCCAGAATTTGTCCATGTCAATTCTATTCATAGGTGTATCTCCATATTAACTTGATAGGTCAAGTAATTAAGTGTGTTGCCCTTTATGTGCAATCGTGAACTTGGATACAATATGCACAGTTAGTCCTCCCCTTCGGTCACCATTAGACCCCAGGGTGTCTTAACTTCACCACAAATTGTATGATGGTAGACGCATTTGGATATGGAAATGTATACGTTGCTATTTCTCAGTCTGTAATCAAATATGATTTGTATCATCCCGAATCTGAGATTCCATGAGGTTGATAATTGTTACTGGCTGGACAAATTGTAATCCATCTCGGTGCCAGTACTCGTCTTCCTCTCGGAGCACATATTCAACACACTTCTTCCAGAACTACATGTCTATCATTGAGAAGGACTCACGTGTCAGAACTTCAACATCCCACATTTTAAACGTCCTGTTCTGTTCGGCAACTTGCCCTTTACTTTAGCCCAGACAAGCTCTATCGGATTGAGCATGATATGGAGGTATCGCAAAGACGGTGGCCGTATTCCGCAATGATTTTGTCAATATGAAACACCTTTGTCTTTTTTGTCATCCTCACCAGGTGCAACAACTCGGGTTTCAAATATGTATCATCGAAGCTGACATTTTTCCTTAGCAAGCCAAGTCCTAATTTGATCTTTTGTATTGATGCAGTTGGTACTTTGTCTTCCGCTGATACTGCGTTGTGATAGGATGCATTATCCATTACCAAGCATGATGGTCTGTTTAAATTGAAGTAGATCTTTCTCCATCCAGTGCCTGAAAATATGTCCATTCATTTCTGTGTGTAGTCCCTACCGTCGGTACTTTTTGATTGGAAAATAAGTCAGCGTCATGGACAAGACCTTCTTCACTGCTTCCTGCATGTGTTAGTATAATACGCTGGCCTTTGCTACTTGGTATTTTTCTTTTCTGTTCACCGTCTACTGATTGCCATTCTTTAGCATTGGTGTGTGAGCATTGACCCAGGATTCGTCCAAATATACAATATCATAGTGCCTCCGCGCATATCACGGATCTGCCACAGGTATATACTTCGAGCAGCAATTAAATGTGTTTTCACAAATAATATTCCTGCCGCCTATAGTTTTCTGAAGGTGAAACGTGCGGCTCTTACAATTTTCATAAGTCTTTTAGAAATATCTATGCTGCAATCTGATTGCGTTTAATTTCAGTTTCCTAAGGAAGTAACAAGTTGATTTGTCGCAAACATTTTCAAGACTCCCGTCTTATGACATCTATGTCAAAGTCGTCAATTATTCTTTTCCGTCCTTGCTTGACATTAGTGCACTTTGTGTCCTGTTTAATCCATCGGGAAAAGGATTCTCTATTCAGACCAAGCGCCAGTTGCCTTCGTTTCTCAGGGTTATGAATATCGCAATATAGATGACCTCTCTTAAATTCCCTACGGAAGTGTTGGTATAGTAAAACTGTAACCTTCTGCATTATTATAAATGTCGCTTCAGACTCATTATGCATGTGATATCAATGTCAGTTTTGATAAACAACAAATATGATACAATACTTCATACAAAAGCGAGATACGCCTATAACTATACAACATTATCCCAATTATAACGTCATATGCTTTCCGCTTTCCAAAGTCGACTGGGTTAGGTGCACAGGATTTCGTAGATTGTTGTATACTCACGATATTTCTATGTTACCATAATGTATTTTTAGAACAACGCGTCTGTGTACCGTAGATCTGTTACTATTGTGTACAATCCGGTGAGTTGATTTTAATATAACCTGAAGAAGAAATATTTCAAACTCCATCAAATTTTCTTGGAAAAAAATATTTCTCTAGCGTCATGGATATTCTAAGGCTGCTTGCAAAAAATCACTGAGATCAAACAGGTAGTTTTCGAGAAAATCAATTTCAAACGTGCTCACGATTAATGGACGAACTATAATACGTCTTGTAACGTGTCTGAAATTGCGATAGCTTTATTGTTATCTGTTTACCACTCGACACGTCTAGGACACTGAGCAGGTTAAATCCCTCCATTATAACATTTTGTCCTATACCGCTGTCTCAAGGTATCGGAAGATGTCATAAAAAGTAAAACGATATTTCTTTTCGCTGGGGCATTTATGATTAACTAGTGTAGTGTGTTGCAAAGTTTTGTTTGTTTCAGTTTCAGTTTGGAATATCTTCATTGCACTCCTGACATGTCCATAGGTGCTCCGATCTCCTTCGCAATATTTCCATCAGCGTCAGCGACTGCTTACCAGTTCTATTTTGATTGATGAAACCTACTCGTATACCTGTTGTACCGTTCTTTTCTTTGCCACACCAATCTTCAAACCCAGTTCTCGCAATCTAGTAGATGACGTGGATTGGTTTAGATGAAGGTCTTCTCTGCGGCCACGCTCTATGAGGACGTTCACGATGTCAGCTCTGTCCATTGGCTGGCCCTATGATATGCGCAGAGCCATCCAAGCCGTCTGCTCTCTCATTGCCAACGACACCCATGTGCCCCGGAACAAGACAAGTGTAATTCTGCAAATTGTTGACGCCTGCACCGATTCAGTCCATTGCCTGCGCACCAAACCGGCCTCCACCTTTCGGATCATGCTCAATGAGTCACTCAGAATGCACGCATGAGTGTAGTTTTGGGACTCTAGCCAGAGTAGTGCATTGGTCACCGCCAGTACCTCCATTGTCATCTGCTTGTTGTCTACTGAATGCCTGGCTTCCTTGACCATTCTGCCATGAGCTTGCAGAAGGCCATCAGACTTTCGTGACGAACTACCGATCCATGCGTGTAGATCACAACGTCGTCTGCATTGCAGTTTTCATCGATGATGGCTTTGACGTCTGCATTCAACGCCACGAGATTTCCCTCTCTGCAACCTTTGTCAAATTTAATGATGGTTGAAAAGTGTTCCAGTATATTGGAGGCATCGGTATCCATTCTTCTCCATAGTCAATATTGTTGAGCCCGCATACCAGCTGAACAGTATCTGCGGCAAGGCCAACCCATGACTGCCGCTTTGATGTCCACCACTGACTGAGCTGTTCATGCAATGGGTGATCCTTTGGCACTTATTTTGAATGAGCCGTACTCTGCTATCTTGACTTTATACTCCATAGTCGGAAAATCCAGAGAAACCTCATCGCCAAGGTGTATCCCTTGTGCAGCCGAGATGATGCGCATAGCTTCGTTCTGTATTCTCTCAAGTCTTTCAATTTGCGTTTTGCTGACAGTGAGGATGGCCATTGCATATTGAATTTTGGAGAGGACCAATGTCTGATACAGAATGACAAGCAGTCGTTGCTCGACGTTAACAGCCGCCATGACTCTCATTGACTCCAAACCTTTGCGTGCCTTGACAATGACATACTCAACATGTTCCCAGAAACACAGACTGAGGTCAAATGTCACACCCAAAAATTTCATTGATTTATCTACAGGCAAAACAATAGGTTTCACACTAGGCGTACATGCGTAAACAGTTTGATTATTGAGTGAGAACCATGTCACTGTTTGCTTTGGTAGGGTTAACTCGCGGCCATCGTAAATAATGGCCTCAGCACGGAGGGCAATATTGCCATGTGACGTCACAGGCTGAGGCAGTGTATTCTCACAGACTAACTATTGACTGTTACTATTGGAAACGCTGATCTAGACAATACATCTTGCAGATGTTAGACACTTGTTGTTGGATGTATGTGTGTATTACAGAAGATGTTTTCTGATGAGTAGCTATAGTTGTTGCTCTCACATACTATTTTAGTTTAATTTTATATAGAATACTTAGAGTAATTTATATATGATTACTAGTGTACTTAATCAGCTTATGGTAGTCTCTCATCAGTTATCCATGAATAAGTCAGTCACAAGTTTGCACATCACCACAGCTTGATTATAAAATAAACTAACATCACTTATCAGTAATCCATGAATAAGTCAGTCACAAGTTTCCACATCACCACAACTTGATTAGCACATAAATTATACAGTAGTACACAAATATATTTATCTACTACAGAATTTTGCTACTTTCCTTTTTGAAGAAGAGCAGCTTGCTGAACATTGCATTGATCATTCCTTATTTTCTATAATTGTTGGAAAATATTGGAACCATGGACAATAAAGTATATGAAGCAGAGCACAGTGAGATCTTGTGATGGGTACTTCAGTCCCACCCTATCTAATAAATGTGTGTAGTTAAATGAAACACAATTTTTGTTACATTATGTCGAAGGAGATCAATAGTCTACATACCAACTTTGCAACATTATATCGAAGAGATCAATAGTCTATGTGATAACTTTTGTTACATTATGTCGAAGGAGATCAATATACCAACTTTTACTACATTATGTTGAATGAGATCAATAGTCTACATGACAACTTTTACTACATTATATCGAAGGAGATCAATAGTCTACATACCAGCTTTTACTACATTATGTCGAAGGAGGCAATAGTCTACATGACAACTTGATACATTATATCGAAGATCACTATGATACAGGATAACAAGGAAAACAAAATGCTGTGCCAATCAATTATTCTCAGTATAATTCAGTGCAGCTTTAACATAAATTTCATCCATCTGAATCACCATAGCTTGATTAGCACATAAACTAAACAGTATTACACAAATATATTTATCTACTACTGAATTTTGCTCCTTTCCTTTTTTGAAGAACAGCTTGTGAACATTGCATTAGAACATTCCTGATTTTTATATCATTGTTGGGAAAATGTTGGAACCATCAGACAATAAAATATTTCTATTTTGAGCTCACTAGTCACATACAGTACTGTCTAATGATAATTTCATGTAACTGGTAGTTACAATTTGTATGACAATCTCCTTATGGTTTGACGTGGCTAAGAACTTATCTTCATATCCAGATGATATGAGGACAGATCAAGTTCAATTTAATATGTCATAAATGCAAAACACTGAGTGTTATTGCTATTCCATTTTCTGTTATCTGGAGTTCTGATAGATTCAACTGCTCAACGAGAATTGGCGTGTTTTCTCTGGCACAAAACTAGTGCTTGTTGTTGTGGATGATAAACTAATTGCTTCAACAGATTACCATTGCCATTGTCATGTAATAGTCAATAGTTGGTGCTCTTCTAAATCTTTGCATGATTTGCATGAACAAAGTTCTCAACATGACCATCTCTCAATTTTTCCCTATTGACAGCCAGTTAAAGGAACTCTTATCTATGAAACTTTCTTTAGGTGAACAGTAAAGACATGTCTTGATCTATTTTAATACTCAGTCCTATAGCTGGTACTTTCAACAATTATACAATAGAACATGTTCCTTGTCTACATTTCAGTACACAACACTTTCTAGGCATTGTTATTTTGTTATGTTTATTAAAGAAGATAATTGTTAAATTATACACATATAATTATAATCGTAATTTGATCTACATTTTGGTACATATTACTTACTAGCTAGGCATCATTATTTTGTTATGTTTGCAACACTGACAACAGTTATGTTTACTGAAGAAGGTACTTGTTAAATTAACTTATATTATACATATATAATGGTAATCGTTATTTTGTTGTTAAGGAAGATAATTATTAAATTATAACTATTTAATTATAATTATACAATAATAACAGACTAACTAATCCAATAGTAGTAATACAGGAGAATAATAATCCTTTTGAAAATTATCGAATACTCTGCTATATGTCTGCTTCAGGTCGCCACCATTAAAAGGAGCGAATTGGCCCTTATAGAAGGCGGTGTTAACTAGTCACCAGAGACATCCACGCCCAGTCTGTGATCACGGTCAGTTCCCTCTATATCTCACCGGCAATTGCATCCCTGTCTTTCCCTTGTCTATACACTGGATGTCATCAGCAAATGACAGAGTTCTACCTCTGCCATCGAGTTGTTGTTCTGTGATTGACACCGTGTATATATTGAATAAGACAGGGGAAAGAGGAGAGCCCTGTAGCAATCCGGAATGTGCAGTCACCGGTTCAGAAAGCCAACCACCACATCGCAGTACAACCTTCCTTTTGAATAGCACAGCAGCTATCCATCGGATGTAGAGAGGATGCACCTGGAGTTTGATGAGCTGGTGCATACGATAATCATGGAGCACCACTGTTGTATGCGTCTTCCAAGTCACCATTGCTGCACATGTTTCAATACCTGCAGGAACCATCAAGGCATCGTAGGCGAAGACCGCAGCGTTGACCATGTTTCTTTCCCAGATCTGTAACCTCCGAGTGGTTGGGAAGATATGGCGATTTTCAAGGTTCCATGCCAGTCGATGTGCCACGATTTTCTCAAGAAGCTTGCCTGTCGTGTTTTGCAGTTCAATAATTATGTAGTCGGCTATCTGAGAAGATCTTTGTTGGGCTTCGGCAAATGGTAGTAGGTAGCTAAACCACTCCTCCTGATCTCGCGTCCTGGATGCTGACGTTGAATTCTTTTACCAGTTCCTCGATGTCGTCTTTTGATAAATCAGAAATATCCTTGTATCGAATACCATCAGGGTCTGATGACCTCCGCAGTTATACGCTCTTTATCACCACACAGCGCTCAAAGCCCTTCATGTACCTGTTCGTGAGTCTTTCTCCTCGTCATTGTGGTCTGTCTGCTGTCTGAGCGTTGAGGAGAGCTGTACCCTTATTTTCGTCTGACTTCTGCCAGACCGAGTCAGTGCTTTGGAAATCATGGATGCATTTACGTCTTGCAGTACCATTCATGCGATGGTGAAATCTCCAGAACGTCGACAGGGACTTCTCAGCGCACAGCCCACAGCAGAATTCATCCCACGCGACACTCTTAGCCAGATTTGCACATGCCTTGAAGGACACAGTTTTCTCTTCCATGTCTTTTTAAGACCCTTGGTAAGTGCAGGTGGTGAGCTAGTGGCCCTTCTGGCCTTCTGCCACAACTTAACCGCTTGCCTCTTGATCTACCAGGCTTCCGCGACCTTGTCATTCCACCATGGTGGATGTGTCAGATTCCTCTGTTTATTGCAATGTGGTCTGATTTTACTGCGTCTGATTTTGCTGATAGTATCAAACACTGCTGTGTCATACCGAAAACTGTGCGCACGTCCTTTGTGCTCCCATGTTCTGCGTTTTTCTACCAGGATCATGTATGGACAGTGATCACTGTCGTGATATCCAAGCATGCTCCATTTACACAGGGCAACAGGTGAGAGACACTAATGCCAAATCTATGACACTGTCAGAGTCCCTGGATCGACTCGCTAGTCTGGTTTGCTCTACCATCATTGATATAGACCAGATCTGATGTACGAGCGCGTCTTCCAACTTTCACCCTGCTTGTTGTAGGTTGTTTCCCACTTCTACCCCTGGCGTTGAAATCACCACGAAGAGGATGTTCTTCTCGTCTGGTCAGATAAACTTTGCCACTGCAGTGTATCGACCTTGCCATTGCATGCATACACATTCCACTAGGATAGAGGGACATGTGTCTGTACTCTAGTGCATGTACCTGCATTGTGTCGCAGTTCCACTTTGACATGTCTACTTCAGATGCTAACATGTCATCCCTAACAAGAATAGCATGTCCGAGATGATGCCTGTTATACAGGGTGTTCAACTTAAAAGCAGCCTGTAAATGGAGCTAATCTGGCATATATGTATGGAAATGAGAAGGTTCAGTTATGACGTATAATAGGTCAAGGTTGTGTGATGGTGTGTAATTGTAGTGCGGAAGGGTCGATGAACAAATGTGACTGTGGACAAGCTAGTCAAAACCGGTTTAAATAGTAAATAGACGGAGATGCAATGCGTACCTGGCAAATTTATATTTATCACTGGGGCCGCTTTTAAGTTGAACACCCTGTAGAAGGTATGAAAGCCAGCAATGCGGTCCAGGGCCGGATTAGGCCAGCGCGGGGCCTGTAGCAAATTTTAGCGCGGGCCCTAGGTTTTATATGATAATAAATAATACAACACAACTTTTACAAACAAACTTTTCTCGATTTAATGTGAGCAAATTTAGAGAAAATACTAGACAAATCAATTTCTCTAAGTAAATTACATTCAATGTTCATTAAGGTGAGGTTATTTGAGACGATCTGTCCCATCATGTTCCTTAACTCCTTTTTGTTCGCTTTAATGTTGAAAAGAACGTTCTCCGCTGCAGTTATAATCATTAAAGGCAAGTAAATTTGTAAGACTATTTCTACATTTGGTAAACACGTAAGTAAAGGAACTATTTCATACCTCGTGGTATATAGGTCAATACAGTGTTAAGCCTGTATTTTTCATTGACCGTCGGCACGCGATGGGTGATGTGGTCAGCATCACGCCGCGCTTACTTTCCCAAAGCATGTCTGGTACCCAGTTGAGGCTGGATCGACCTGAGAGCCGTTGCGGTCGGGAAAAATTCCACGCGCATAGCGGAGCTGAACCAGCGTTGAGAAGCGAGTTCACTACAACTACGCTACAGCGGCTCACACGACTCTAATGAATTTTCCATTTTAATAAGTTTATAAAATTGCAGTTCAAGAGCCTCATGTTTTCGTTGCTAATAGCAGCAGCTACATTAGTTTTAAGAAGTTCAGCGAACTGCACAAGTTCGTCGCCTAGGCTTTCTTCCAAATCCTCTTGGTAAGAGCTGGCAATATTTGGAGTTCTTTTCAAGATCTCTTCTGCTGTAAGAGATTTTAACTGCTGAAGTATTCCAAATACACCAGTCACTCTATGCTACGCTTCCGTACGTTTAGCTAAGGCAGAGAGTACATTATCAATTATGACAATAAACACCTGACTTTCAAATTTTTGTTTGGGTGTTTGATTTTCTACAACTTCGAGCGTAGTAGAGCCGCTGAAATCGACGTACTTTGTATTTCGCTTGCGTCGTCTTGAAGTTTGTTGCTGATATTCTTGACAGTCAGTCAGGCATTTGGCTTTGTCCTCAATATCTGAAAATGTAGGTCGCATTGCTTGAACGTACCCGTGTAACGATTCATAAAGGTCATATCCTGTGTTAAGGTCTTGATCAGGTGACTGCAATGAAGCGATAGACGCTTGACAGCGTTCTAGAATTCCGTTCCATAAAATGGTCATTTTCCCGGTTCCAACTTACTCATCTCCAAAACTAGCCCATACGCTTAATTACGACACTCTACCTTTTGATCTATGTTATTTGAGATGTCATCCAAAACTTGTTTGATAGTGGTCAAACCACATAAAGTGCCTTGTCGCATCAGCTCGGGCAGACTTACTGGTGTCCGACAGTCTCTTCAAAGTTGGGAGTTTTGAACCTGTATCTTCCAGTGTTTTTTGTAAGAATGCCCCATCGATAGGTAGAAGCGGAAAAAGAATGTATAGAGGCTTTCAACAAAATCGAAAAAAACGGATGCTTCTATACAACATTCTGCAGCAAGCAAATTCAGTGAACCTGCAAAGCAAGAATGTATTCTGTAAGCCGTAGGATTTCCACTCTTGTTGCCGGCATTGTTATAGCTTGACCCGACAATCTGTGATATCAATCCATTTTTGCTTTAAAAATCAAGTGAATGTTGGGCGCGTTGTTCTGCAGTATGACCTTCCATATCCAAGAACTTCACACACCTTTTCACTGGTCCAGATGGTAACACACACCGCACTATTGGAGTGAGTTGGTCCAATGCAGAAATGTCTGGAGTAGAGTCCAGTGACGAAATAGTACTTGCTTTTCTTAATTTCTAAATAATATGATCAAGTAAGCTTGATGCAATTAGATGGATAAATTCCTCATATATTGTTTTTGATAAGTATGATGTATGTCCCTTTCCTTTATTTGCATAAGTATTTATATGCTGAGCCAAAAAAATGTCAAATTCGGCTCTTAATTTCAACAAACCTAAATAATAGCTTTATTAGGTGAATCAATAATTTCATCACTACTCCAAAATGCAAAACCTCGTTCTGCTAAAAATTGGATAACTGAAGTAATTCGCTGTAAAAGTGTCCGTCAATATGTTTGTTCGGTCTCAATTTGGCTTCAGTTGAGAATCGACACGCGCATCCTTCTTTTTGCAAACTAAGCGCGAAATTATCGCTTGTCTATGGGAAAAGGGGGTAGGGGAGGTGCTTTCTTCATGTCTTTTCAACAAATTATTTGCGTTTTTCCAGTTGTCAAATCCTTCTTTCGTAAACCGAGCACTTGCATTTATTTTAAACTAAGTTTCCCGCAGCGCAAAAGCTGCTGAAGAAACAGACACTGGGTTATGAGTAAAATTTAATGGTCCTTTTGTTCGAGCTTTCAAGTTTTCGTTTATTAGAATCGTGTGCAAAAAGGGGACAGTCCTACACAAAAAATAAACAACTGTAACGTTGTTATAGTCTGTCCATTAATTCGTGGCAGTTTAAAATTGATTTTCTCGAAAACTACCTGTTGGATCTCAGTGATTTTTGCAAGCAGCCTTAGAATATCCATGACGCTAGAGAAATATTTTTTCCAAGAAAATTTGATGTAGTTTGAAATATTTCTTCTTCAGGTTATATTAAAATCAACCTCACCGGATTGTACACAATAGTAACAGATCTACGGTACACAGACGCGTTGTTCTAAAATACATTATGGTAACATAGAAATATCGTGAGTATACACCAATTTCACGAAATCCCGTGCACCTAACCCAGTCGACTTTGAAAGCGGAAAGCATATGACGTTATAATTGGGATACTGTTGTATAGTTATAGGCGTATCTCGCTATTTGTATGAAGCTATTGTATCATATTTGTTGGCTTATCAAAACTGACATTGATATCACATTCATAATGAGTCTGAAGTGCACATTTATAACAATGCAGAAGGTTACAGTTTTACTATACCAACACTTCCGTAGGAAATCTAAGAGAGGTCATCTATATTGCGATATTCATAACCCTGAGAAACGAGCGCAACTGGCGCTGGTCTGAATAGAGAATCCTTTTCCCGATGGATTAAACAGGACACAAAGTGCACTAATGTCAAGCAAGGACGGAAAAGAACAATTGACGACTTTGACATAGATGTCATAAGACGGGAGCTCTTGAAAATGTTTGCGACAAATCAACTTGTTACTCTCAGAAAACTGAAATTAAAACTGCAATCAGATTGCAGCATAGATATTTCTAAAAGTACTCTATGGAAAATTGTAAGAGCCGCCGGCTTCACCTTCAGAAAAACTATAGGCGGCAGGAATATTATTTGTGAAAAGCCACATTTAATTGCTGCCCGAAGTAAATACCTGAGGCAGATCCGTGAGCGGCAGAGGCAAGGCTATGATATTGTATATTTGGACGAATCCTGGGTCAATGCTCACCACACCAATGCTAAAGAATGGCAATCAGTAGACGGTGAACAGAAAAAAAAATACCAAGCAGCAAAGGCCAGCGTATTATACTAACACATGCAGGAAGCAGTGAAGAAGGTCTTGTCCATGACGCTGGACTTATTTTCCAATCAAAAGTACCGACGGTAGGGACTACCACACAGAAATGAATGGACATATTTTCAGGCACTGGATGGAGAAAGATCTACTTCCAATTCTAAACAGACCATCATGCTTGGTAATGGATAATGCATCCTATCACAACGCAGTATCAGCGGAAGACAAAGTACCAACTGCATCAAATACAAAAGATCAAATTAGGACTTGGCTTGCTAAGGAAAATGTCAGCTTCGATGATACATATTTGAAACCCGAGTTGTTGCACCTGGTGAGGATGACAAATAAGACAAAGGTGTTTCATATTGACAAAATCATTGGAATACGGCCACACGTCTTTGCGACTACCTCCGCTCACCTCAATCCGATAGAGCTTGTCTGGGCTAAGTAAAAGGGCAAGTTGCCGAACAGAACAGGACGTTTAAAATGTGTGATGTTGAAGTTCTGACACGTGAGTCCTTCTCAATGATAGACATGTAGTTCTGGAAGAAGTGTGTTGAACATGTGCTCGAGAGGAAGACGAGTACTGGCACCGAGATGGATTACAATTTGTCCAGCCAGTAACAATTATCAACCTCATGGAATCGTCAGATTCGGGATGATACAAATCATATTTTGATTACAGACTGAGAAATAGCAACGTATACATTTCCATATCCAAATGCGTCTACCATCATACAATTTGTGGTGAAGTTAAGACACCCCGGGGTCTAATGGTGACCGAAGGGAGGACTAACTGTTGCATATTGTATCCAAGTTCACGATTGCACATAAAGGGCAACACATTTAATTACTTGACCTATCAAGTTAATATGGAGATACACCTATGAATAGAATTGACATGGACAAATTTTAGGGATACTGTAAAATCTAAAATTTGAGCCCCCGTATTTGCAATTGTCATAAA
>JADZMA010001221.1:0-23385 GCA_020796225.1 Arion vulgaris
GATCTCATCTTCTATTGTATTCATGCATGGTGATTACCGATAGTTCAGATTTGGTCTATACCAGGTCTTTGCTAGGCTTTGTGGCACCAGGTAGCTATGCAACCATTCTTCTTTGATTATTACGAATCTCAATGCTTTTGTTGTAGATGCCATCAATTCTTCCCACTCTCATTAGACAACACCAGCGTCTGCTATACCGCTCGCCATCGGGACCAGTGTACTGGTTTGTTTTGCTCTCTGTACCGCATCTTGATTTCCTCCTGCAGCTTAAATCATCTTCGTCCCATTCTGGTTCTGACATTTAGCTGCAATAGATTCTCATGATACTAGCTCTCTGTGTTTATCTGGTCCCTCTGCTCTAGATAGTTAACAAACAGAGCCCTACCTTTGTTTTCATCTGTTCTCTGCAGGTAAGATCCATGCTCTGGAAGTCAGGAACACACCGATTCTTTACTGTACATTCATACTTCTTTTAAATCGCAGAACGGATTCAACAGTTTGTCGTTTGCTCACCGTTTACAACTCAGTCCACTTCTCTTTTAAGATCTTTGCAAGAGCTTTGAAAACCTTGTTTTTAATTATTCATATCTTGTTTCAACTGCAAGGGATGTCATCCAGGATGGGTAATTTCATTTTGCTGGCGGTTGCCACCTCCTAACAACTAAGCAACTTGTCTACACACATTCTTCTCGTCATACCACCAGGGTGGATTGTTCCACAACATTTACTGCCGTTGATGTGCTTCTCAACAGAAAACCTTACAATAAAACTCCAGAACATGAAATAAAACAAACAGTGAGGTAAATGCCCGGAACAATTTTCACAGCAGATGGAAGTATTTAAGCGAATTTGGCAATCGTTGCACAAAGCTAACCAGGTACTAGGACAGTTAACACCGCTATTGTCACATACCGCGCTAACAACTAAAGCAAATCTCATAGAACGATTTTTCTTGCCAACACTATGTTGTTACCAGTGTCAAACATGACTAATAACAGCAGCTAATGAGCGGAAAATCATAACGACAGAGATGAGGTGTCCTAGAAGAGCTGCGGGGTTAAGGCGCAAAAACGGCGCCCAGATAGAGATAAACCAATTCCTGCCCTCACCTCGTGATGACCCACCGTAACAGATATTAGTTCCGGTGGGCAAGAGAACAGTGCTGTGGGAGAAACTACTCCTGGGGCAAGTAGAGATACAAAAGTAGTCATGCTTGATGGGATCCGCCCGCAACACAGACGAGCGAACTCCAGGTGATAATCTCGCCTCTCCGGTCGAAGGAAAGCGAACGACATGTGGAACATCGCTGGGCGGAACTCGGAGCCCGCATTCTTTTTCTTGTTGCGTGTTTACTGGCGCGAATGAAGAATGCCGGATACTGAGTTGGACCGCGCTCCTGGTCGACATGGTTCAAGAAAAGTTCGAATCAAAACCATCAGTTGTTGGGTGTGGCGAAATTGAAGCCCACGCATTCTCTCTAGTTATTGTACTCTCTAGAGCCGATGGGAGAATGCCGAGGTGATGAGTTGAACCGCGCGTTCGAATCCGAACCAAGGCACATTGAAGACAGGTTGACCCGTGGCGAGTTTCGGAACCAAGCATGCTCACTCTTGCGTACTCTCTTGAGCCGGTGGAGTGTGCTGGGTGATGAGTGGAGTTGCCCGTGGGCAACATGGGGCAAACTCAGTTTCGGACGGGCCAGTAGGAATTGACGGAAACGATGAGGCGAGCACCAGGGCAGAGCGAGCGCGCGCACGGACGTGCAGAACGGCGCCATGGCGAAAAATGTGAGCACGAAAAGTATATGATGGTGACGGGCATCAGGACGGGGCTTCTTGCACGCTGGCAAAAGTCATAGTGGGCTCATCGAGGGGCAGGCTGGCTAGAGGTGCGCGTCCCGCAGTAGAACAGCTGATAAGCCCAGCAGAACCAGTGCAAGCGTGTGGCAGCGGCGTGGCCGCGCAGCAGTGGCAGCAGCATCGCGGTAGGTGAAGTGTGCGTCCCACCCAAATGTACAGAGCAACTGGAAAACTAACGAGGCATGGAATTGCAATTCCGATCGCAAAGACTACTGCTGCCTTGTAGATTGATTGGGGACAATCGGACGCCGGAGCAAACCGTAAACAAATCCCTGAACGGGTGTTCGCAAACCAAGGTGTTCACTAAAACGATCGGTTTTGTTGGTAGTGTGCTCACCAAGCCCGGAAGACGGGAACGTCTAGGGTCGCTGCTCTGAAAATGGCAACCCCACTTACGCGCTGGGTTTGGCTGGGGACAGTCAAACTATCGGAAGAAGCGAATCCGCACCGATAGCTGGCTGAAAATCGAACCGCCGAAGGATAACAGCACAATGTCAAATAAGTTACTAAGGTTGGTGCTATTACATTACGTTCTGATGTTTGGTTGTTTATATCACAAAGAATGAATTAAAACAGGCCTGAACAGTCGAAAGAAGAAGAAGGAGAAGGAAAAGGCTGCAGGTTTGACAATAAGAACAAAATTAGAAATGAAGAATCAGAAGAAGACTGGATGTGAAACCAGTCATGCAATTCATAAAAAAGAACAATAAATTGAATGGTTGGACACCTGACAAAAATGCTAGCATCATATACCACAGAACTACCCCAGAGGAAGAATGTAATGAGTACAAAGCAAGAGAATACCACGCAAAAAGATGGGAGCGACATTGTCAGAACATTACCACAAAGATGAATATAAAAACACAATGTCTTAGAACAAGCTACAGATCTTGCCTACACTTCTATAAAGTAAATGGTGGAAGAAGAAGATATTAGCGCCTGTTTTATTTTTACCTTATTCTATTGACAACGTCTTGCCCTGTTTGACACACCTTATTCCACTGACAACATTCTTGCCTGTTTGGCTTTCAACATTCTACTGATAACGTCTTGCCCTGTTTGATACTGCCTTATTCTACTGACAACGTGTTGCTTGCATGGTGTTGTACCTGGAAGGGTGCGTTATTGGCCTGTGCTTTTTAGATCTACCTTTATTCACCAGTATGCTGCAAGGACGGTGGTCACTGCCATGGTGTCATTAGATCTACCATCTGAACACAGCAGTGAGGGGGGATACAGTGCCAAATGTAACACTATCTCCATCTCCTGGACGACTCACTAATTCTAGTAACTGCCAGCATTGATGCACAACAATTTCCATGGTTTAAGTACTAGTTCGAGCTCTTCTTCACATGTGTGTTCGATTACTTCTCCCTTTGTATTCGACTCTTCTCCCTGTGTATTCAGGTACTTCTCCCTGTTTATTCGATTACTTTCCCTTTGTATTTAAAACTCTTCTCCTATGTATTCAGTACTTCTCCTGTGTATTCAGTGCTTCTCCCTGTGTGATGTAGTACTTCTCCCTGTGTATTCAATTACTTCTCCTTTGTATTCAAACTCTTCTCCTGTGTGTTCGAAACCTTCTCTGTGTTCAGTGCTTCTCATTTGTATTCAGTACTTCTCCTGTATTATTCGAGCTCTTTTCCTGTGTATTCAGTGCTACTCCTGTGTATTCAAAGTACTTCTCCCTGTGTATTCAGTACTTCTCCTGTGTGATTCTAGCTCTTTTCCTGTGTGTTTAAAGTACTCCCTGTGTATTCGAGTACTTCTCCTACAGTATTGTTGAGTACTTCCTGTGTATTCAGTACTTCTCCCTGTGTATTTAGTACTTCTCCTTTTAATGTTCGATTACTTCCCTTTGTATTCAGTGATACTTACCCTTTAACATTCAGTACTTCCTTTGTGTTCAGTGCTTCTCAACTGTTTTCGAGTGACGTTGCCCCATGATATACCTTTTACGTTGTGAAACCACTACATAAAGCAACATTATCTTGTGACTAATAATTTCCTCAAACACTGCCATTTCTGTGAACCACTCTTTCATTACAGGCATACACATTGACCAAGCAAGAACGGTTTCTCAGACTGGACGTTAATGGCCTGAAGTTACATTCGTCATTATCCCCATCGAGACATGTCTACTTCCGACATCAATACTATTACGGACTAAATTGCTAGACCCACGGCCAACTATACTAAATGGCCAATTCGCTCCCTTTTTTAATGGCGGATCGCCAGAGGCGGATACGTGGACGATTTTCAAAAAGTTATTATTCTCCTGAATTACTACTATTGGATTAGTTAGTCTGTTAATTATTGTATTATTATAATTTAAATAGTTATAATTTAATAAATTATCTTCATAACAACAAATAACATTCTTACCTAGAAGTGTTGTGTACCAAATTGTAGATCAAATTATGAGGAGATTATAAAGCATTCAAGGTTCCAACTAAAATCGTCAGGAAATTCGGGACAAATGGATAAAAATATTCCAGGTCAGGGTGGCTTCCAGGAAACATAGTGTTGTTTGTATCAAACATTTTTAGAGAAGAAGATTTAATACGTTCAGATAAATATACAGATGCAAATGATGTAAGACACATTATTGACAGCCATTGTGTAGTTTAAAACCCTGATGCCTCATTCCCTGTGTTTCTAACCTTCCATCTTATATAATAAAGCGCCTGTTTATTCTTTGTAAGAATCCACAACCACGAGCTACAACAGTATTTAAGAAAGATATAATAAAGATGTTCAAGATTGGCTGGCGTCAGATCTGATCAGTAGGTTATAGAAGTTTTTTTTACTAGGACAGTTATGAAGCAAGGTTACAAGAAATTTAAATATAAAAGTTTGCTTCAGATTTGTAAGACTAAAGGAATATGTTCTAGTGTATACTATGGTGGTGAAACCATGGAAGCACCAACTATAGGACTCTGTATTAAAATAGACCAGGACATGTCCTTTACTGTTTACCTGAAGGAGTTCCATAGAAAAAGTTCTTTAACTGGCTGTCAGGTGGTGGAAAAAATTGAAGATAGTCTCATGTTGAGAATCTCTTGTTTATTGTTTATACAAGATTTAGAAAGAAGATCGAACTGATTATTGCATGACAAGGCACATGATAATCTGGTTGAAGCAATTAGTTTATCATCCATACAAGCATTGTTTACGATGGCCATACTAGACCCATATGTCTTCTGTTGTATTAACATCGAAACCAGTCATACATAGCACACCACCATCACCTAGTCGCATTTCCTGAGCTACGATGTCTGCTCTCTGTACACAAAGGTTCAAAATTGGCCACGTTGATGCGACACTTACAATTTCAGTAGATGTGTAAAAATATTGGTAATGTGTGAATCCCAAGCGGACGTATTTAAGCCGTGTTCCTTCGTGCGCCCTGCTCGCCGACCCTATAACAGCCTTCGTCCTCTTTTGTTTCTACGTTGATTGTAACGTTATTTCCAATCGACAGTCGCCATCTTGAACAGACAAAAATACAAAACAAGCCGTCACCACACTGCTGATAATAACAACATAGGAAAATTCCAGCACAGATGCAATAACATGCGAAGATCCTCCAATGAATCGACTTCTATTTGTCTGTCATCCTCTCTGCGTAGAGGATGGTAATATCCCCTTATACGAAATATTAGTCTCCTTTAAAGCAATACTTTGACGTCCCGCCAATTTATACTACAAAGTCTATGCAGAAAATGGAAGTGTCTACGCAGAATGTTGGGGTATAAAGAAGAGATAAGTCACGACATAGATAGTCTATGCAGAATGTTGGGGGTATCAACAGAGACAAGTCGACATAGATGAAGTGTCTATACAGAATGCCAGTGTCAAGAAGAACAGTTTAAATAAAGACATCAGAAAAAGTGGGTACAACATCGGTACCAGGCTTCATCACGAAGCAACAACATTAAATGGTTTCAGTTTAGGAATATCTTCAATGCATATGGACGTATTCGAATCCGATCTCCTTCATAATATCCCCAACGGCGTCGGCGACTGACCGCACCAGTTCTATTGCAGTTGATAGACTTCTTGTACCTGTTGTACCGCTCTTTCTTGCCATAATCTTCAAACCCAGTTCTCTGCAATCCAGTAGTTGACGTGGATGGTTTAGATGAAAGTCTTCTCTGCTGACCACGCTCTATCAGGGCCGTTCAAGATGTCAACTCTGTCCATTGGCTGGCCCTCTGATATGGCAGCCAGAGCCAGCCAGCCAGCCTACTCTCTCATTAATGACACCCATGTGCCGCGGAACAAGACAAGTGTAATTCTGAAAATTATTGACGCCTGCAGTGATTCAGTCCATTACATTAAATGGTTCAAACCACATAAGCAGATTATCAGCAGATAATTGCCTCAAGAAACGTACTACTTTGATACAGTGTGCGCCTCAAGAGCAATGCTACTTTGTTACAGTGTGCGCTTCAAGAGGCAATGCACTTTATTCTGGTAGATACAAAGTGCACCTCAAAGAGCAATGCTACTTTGATACAGAGTGAGACTCAAAGAGCAATGTTGCACTTTATACAGTGGATACAAGAAGTGCGCCTCAAAACAAATATTACTTTATACAATGGATACAAGTGCTTACCTCAAGAGCAACGTTACTTGCGATACAATGGATATAAAGTGCGCCTCAAGAGCAATGTTGCTTTGATACAATAGATACAAAAGTGCGCCTCAAGAGCAATGTTACTTTGATACAATAGATACAAGTGCGCATAAAAGGCAACGTTATACATTACAGTGGATTACACCGATTGCGCCTCAAGAGCAATGTTACTTTGATACAATGGATACAAAGTGCGCCTCAAAGAAACAATGTTACTTGATGCAATGGATACAAAAGTGCGCCTCAAGAGCAATGTTACTTTTGTTGTGAATACAAAGTGCGCCTCAAAGAGCAATGTTGCACGATACAATAGATAAAATTGCGCCTCAAAAACAATTGCTGATACAATAGACTAAGTGCGCCTCAAGAGCAATGCTACTTTTATACAATAGTACAAGTGCGCCTCAAGGCAATGTTACTTTGATACAATGGATACAAAGTGCGCCTCAAAGAGCAATGTTACTTTGATACAGTGGATACAAAGTGCGCCTCAAAGAGCAATGTACTTTGATACGAAAATTGGATACCAAGTGCTCCTCTAAGAGCAATGTTACTTTGATACAGTGGATACAAAGTGCGCCTCAAAGAGCAATGTTACTTTGATACAATAGATACAAAGTGCGCCTCAAAGAGCAATGCTACTTTGATACAGTGGATACAAAGTGTGCCTCAAGAGCAATGTTTGATACAATGGATACAAAGTGCGCCACAAAGAGCAATGTTACTTTGATACAGTGGATACAAGTGCCTCGAAACAATGCTGCTTTGATACAATAGATACAAAGTGCGCCTCAAAATAATACTGCTGATACAGTGGATACAAAGTGCCGCCTCAAAGAGCAAATATTACTTTGATACAATGGATACAAAGTGCGCCTCGAAACAATGTTACTTGATACAGTGGATACAAGGTGCGCCTCAAGGTGTACTACTTTGATACAGTGGATACAAAGTGCGCCTCAAGAGCAATGTTACTTTGTACAGTGGATACAAAGTGCGCCTCAAGGCAATGTTACTTTGATACAATATATGGATTGCAAAGTGCGCCTCAAGAGCAATATTACTTTGATACAATGGATATAAAGTGCGCCTCAAAGAGCAATGTTACTTTGATACAGTAGATACAAAGTGCGCCTCGAAGCAATGCTACTTTGATACAATGGATACAAAGTGCGCCTCAAGAAGCAACGTTACATTATTGATACGGATACAAGTGCGCCTCAAGAGCAATGCTACTTTGATACAGTGGATAAAGTGCGCCTCAAAGAGCAACGTTACATTGATACAGTGGATACAAAATGCGCCTCAAAGAGCAATGCTACTTTGATACAATGGATACAAAGTACGCCTCAGAGCAACGCGTTACTTTTGATACAATGAATTATAAAGTCCGCCTCAAAGAGCAATGTTACTTTGATACAATGGATACAAAAGTGCGCTTATCAAAAGGCAATACTTGCTTTGATACAATGGATACAAGGTGCGCCTCAGAGCAACGTTACTTTGATACAGTGGATGCAAAGGTGCGCCTCAAGAGAGCAATGTTCTTTTGATACAGTGGATACAAAAATTGCGCCTCGAAGAACAATGTTGCGATAGAATGGATATAAAATTATAGCGCCTCAAAAAGCAATGTTACTTTGATACAATGGATACAAAATTGCGCCACAAAACAATGCTACTTTGATACAGTGGATACAAGTGCCTCAAAAGAGCAATGTTACTTTGATAAGTGGATACAAAGTGCATCAAAGAGCAATGTTACTTTGTTACAATGGATACAAGTGCGCCTCAAGAACAATATTCTTTGATACAGTGGATATAAAGTGCGCCTCAAGAGCGTACTTTGATTCGAGTAGATACAAAGGTGTGCCTCAAGAGCAATGCTACTTTTATTCTGAGTGGATACAAAAGTGTGCCTCCAAAGGCAATGTTACTTTGATACAATGGATACAAAATTGCACGCCACAAAAGAATAATGTTACTTTGATACAGTGGACAGAAAGTGCGCCTCAGGTGTACTACTTTGATACAGTGGACCACAAAAATGCGCCTCAAAAACATTACTTTATTAGTGGATACAAAGTGCGCCTCAAAAGCAATGTTAACGATACAATGGATACAAAGTGCGCCTCAAGAACAATATTGCTTTTGATACAATGGATGTAAAAATTGCGCCTCAAAGAGCAATGTTGCTGATACATTAGATACAAAGTGCGCCTCGAAACAGTACCACTTTG
Source organism: Arion vulgaris (assembly GCA_020796225.1). Taxonomy (NCBI): domain Eukaryota; kingdom Metazoa; phylum Mollusca; class Gastropoda; order Stylommatophora; family Arionidae; genus Arion; species Arion vulgaris. The sequence goes on from JADZMA010001221.1 coordinate 8,742, forward strand.
ATACAATGGATACAAAGTGCGCCTCAAAGAAACGGCGTTACATTGATACAGTGGATGCAAGTGCGCCTCAAAAGAGCAATGCTGCTGATACAGTGGATACAAAGTGCACCTCAAAGAGCAACGATTACATTGATACGTGGATGCGCAATGCGCCTCAAGAGCAATGCTACTTTGATACAATGGATACAAGTGCGCCTCAAAACAATGCTGATACAATGGATATAAAGTGCGCCTCAAGAGCAAATATTACTTTTGATTCAGTAATTACAAAGTGCCTCAAAACAATGCTACTTTGATACAATAGTTATAAAGTGCGCCTCAAAGAGCAACGTTACATTGATACAGTGGATACAAAGTGCGCCTCAAAACAATGCTACTTTGATACAGTGGATACAAAGTGCACCTCAAAGAGCAACGTTACATTGATACAGTGGATGCAAAATGCGCACTCAAAAACGTGCTACTTTGATACAATGAATACAAATTAGCCTCCAAGAGCAACGTTACTTTGATACAGCTGGATATAAAGTGCGCTTTCAAAGGCAATGTTACTTTTGATACAATGGATACAAGTGCGCCTCAAGAGCAATGTTACTTTGATACAATGGATTACAAAGTGCGCCTCAAAACAATGTTACTTTGATACAGTGGATGCAAAAGCGCCTCCAAAGGCGATGTTACTTTGATACAATGGATACAAAGTGCGCCTCGAAACAATGTTACTTTGATAGAATGGATATAAAGTGCGCCTCAAAAAGCAATGTTACTTTGATACAATGGATGCAAGTGCGCCTCAAAAACAACGTTACTTGATGCAATGGATACAAAAGTGCGCCTCGAAACAATGTTACTTTGATACGAGTAATTTAAAGGTGCGCCTCAGAGCAATGTTACTGATACAATGGATACAAGTGCATATCAAGAGCAACGTTACTTTGATACAATGGATACAAGTGCGCCTCAAAAACATGGCTCTTACTTTGATACAGTATGGATACAAAAGTGCGCCTCAAAGAGCAACGTTACTTTGATACAATGGATACAGAGTTCGCCTCAAAGAGCAACGTTACTTTGATACAATGGACCACAAAGTGCCTCAAGAGCAATGTTACTTTGATATAGTTGATACAAAGTGCACCTCAAAAACAAATATTATTTGATACTAGTAGTTGGTGCGCCTCAAAAGGCAACGTTACTTTATTACAGTGGATACAAAGTGCGCCTCAAAAACAATGCTACTTTGATACAGTGGATACAAGGTGCGCCTCAAAAAACGTATTGCTTTGTTACAATAGATACAAAGTGCGCCTCAAAGAAACCGTACTACTTTGATACAATGGATACAAAGTGCGCCTCAAAAAGAGCGCGTTACTTTGATACGTGGATGCAAGTGCGCCTCAAGAAACAACGTTACTTTGATACAATGGATATAAGTGCGCCTCAAGAGCAATGTTACTTTGATACAATGGATACAATTGCACCTCAAGAGCAATGTTACTTTTGATACAATGGAATTACAAAGTGCGCCTCGAGAGCAATGCTACTTTGTTAATGGATACAAAGTGCGCCTCAAAAGGCAACGTTGCTGTTACAATGGATGCAAAAGTGCGCCTCAAAAGAACAACGGTACTTTAAAATACAATGGATAAGTGCGCCTCAAAGAGCAATGTTACTTTGATACAATGGATACAAAGTGCACCTCAAAGAGCAATGTTACTTTGATACAATGGTACAAGTGCGCCTCAGAGCAATGCACTTTTGATACAGTGGATGCGCCTCAAAAAACAATGTTACTTTGATACGTGGATACAAAGTGCGCCTCGAACAATGCTACTTTGATACAGTGGATACAAAAGTGCGCCTCAAGAGTAATGTTACTTTGATACAGTGGATACAAAGTGCGCCTCAAAAACAATGTTACTTTGATACAATGGATACAAAGTGCCTCAAAGAACAATATTACTTTTATACAATAGATACAGTGCGCATCAAAAACAATATTACTGGTACAATGGATACAGAATTACGCACTCAAAAGAGCAATGTTACTTTTGATACGATGGATGTAAAAATTGCGCCTCAAAAACAGTATTGCTTTGATTCAGTAGATACAAAGTGCGCCTCAAGAGCAATACTGCTTTGATACAGTGGATACAAAAATTATTGCCTCAAAACGTATTGCTTGATACAATGGTTAAAGTGCGCCACAAGAGCAATGTTACTTTGATACAGTGGATACAAAGTGCGCCTCAAAACAATGCTACTTTGATACAGTGGATACAAAATGCGCCTCAAAGCAATGTACTTTGATACAGTGGATACAAAAGTGCGCCTCAAAAGAAACGTATTGCTTTATTACAATGGATACAAAGAAATTAGCGCCTCAAGAGCAATGTTACTTTGATACAATGGATATAAAGTGCGCCTCAAAGAGCAATGTTACTTTTGATGCGTGAATTACAAGTGCGCCTCAAAGAGCAATGCTACTTTGATACAATGGATACAAAGTGCGCTCCAAAGAAACAACATTACATTGATACAGTGGATACAAAGTGCGCCTCAGAGCAATGCTACTTTGATGCAGTGGATGCAAAGTGCCTCAAAGAGCAACGTTACATTGATACAGTGGATGCACAATGCCTCAAGAGCAATGCTACTTTGTTTAATGGATACAAAGTGCGCCTCAAAACAACGTTGCTGATACAATGGATATAAAGTGCGCCTCAAAGAGCAATGTTGCTTTTGATACAATGGTACAGTGCGCCTCAAGAGCAATGTTACTTTAATTTAATGGATACAGAGTGCGCCTCAAAGAGCAACGTTACTTTGATACAGTGGATACAAATTGCGCCTCAAAGAGCAATATTTTTGATACAATGGATACAAAGTGCGCCTCAAAGAGCAATGTTACTTTGATACAGTGGATGAGTATTACGCCTCAGGGAAACATGTTACTTTGATAGAATGGATGTAAAGTGCGCCTCAAAAAAACAATGTTACTTTGATAATGGATACAAGGTGCGCCACAAGAGCAATATTACTTTTGATACAGTGGATACAAAGTGCGCCTCAAGAGCAATGCTACTTTGATACAATAGATACAAAGTGCGCCTCAAAGAGCAATGCTACTTTGATACAATGGATATAAAGTGCGCCTCAAAGAGCAATGTTACTTTGATTCAGTAGATACAAAGTGCGCCTCAAAGAGCAATGCTACTTTGATACAATGGATACAAAGTGCGCCTCAAAGCAACGTTACACATTGATACGAAAGTGGACTAAAAGTGCGCCTCAAGAGCAATGCTACTTTGATACAGTGAATTACAAGAATTACCTCAAGAGCAGCGATTACATTGATACAGTGGATGCAAAATGCGCTCAAGGCAATGCTATTACAATGGATACAAAGATTGCGTACTCAAAGAACGCGACTACTTTGATACAATGGATATAAGTGCGCCTCAAAACAATATTCTTTGATACAATGGATGCAAAATTGCGCCTCAGAGCAATGTTACTTGATACCAATGGATACAAAGTGCGCCTCAAGAAACAATGTTATGATGCAGTGGATACAAAAGCGCCTCAAAGAGCGATGTTACTTTGATACAGTGGATACAAGTGCGCCTCGAAGCAATATTACTTTGATAGAATGGATATAAAATTGCCTCAAAAGCAATGTTACTTTGATACAATGGATACAAAGTGCGCCTCAAAGAGCAACGTTACTTTGATACAATGGATACAAGTGCCTCGAAACAATGTTACTTTGATACAGTAGATACAAAGTGCGCCCCTCAAAGAGCAATGTTACTTTGATACAATGGATACAAGTGCACCTCCAGAGCAACGTTACTTTGATAAATGGATACAAAGTGCGCCTCAAGAGCAATGTTGCGATACAGTGGATGCAAGTGCGCCTCAAAGAGCAACGTTACTTTGATACAATGGATACAGAGTTCGCCTCAAAGAGCAACGTTACTTTGATACAATGGATACAAAGTGCGCCTCTTGAGCAATGTTGCTGATATAGTTGTTACAAGTGCACCTCAAGAGCGTATTGCTTTGGTATTCTTTGGATGCAAAATTGCGCCTCAAAGAGCAACGTTGCTTTGATACCGAGTGGATACAAAGTGCGCCTCAAGTGGCTACTGCTTTGATACAGTGGATACAAAATTAAGCCTCCAAAGGCAATGTTGCTGATACAATAGATACAAAGTGCCTCAAAGAGCAATGCTACTTGATACAATGGATACAAAGTGCGCCTCAAGAGCAACATTGCGATACAATGGATACAGGAGGTGCGCCTCAAAGAGCAACATTACTTTGATACAATGGATATAAGTGCCTCAAAAACAATGTTACTTTGATGCAGTGGATCTGAAAGTGCGCCTCAAAACAATGTTACTTTGATACAATGGATACAAAAGTGCGCCTCAAAAACGTGCTACTTTTGATGATGGATACAAAATTGCGCCTCAAGAGCAATGTTACTTTTGATACAGTGGATACAAAATTGCGCCTCGAAACAATGTTACTTTGATACAATGGATACAGTGCGCCTCAAAGAGCAATATTACTTTTATACAATAGATACAAAGTGCGCATCAAAGAGCAACGTTACTTTGATACAATGATACAAGTGCGCCTCAAAAGGCATCTTACTTTGATACAGTGGATACAAAGTGCTCCTCTAAGAAACGTATTGCTTTTGATACAGTGGATACAAAGTGTTCCTCTAAAGGCAATGTTACTTTGATACAGTGGATACAAGTGCGCCTCCAAGAGCAATGCTACTTTGATACAATGGATACAAAGTGCACTCTAAAGAACAACGTTACATTGATACAGTGGATATAAAGTGCGCCTCAAGAGCAATGCTACTTTGATACAATTGGATACAAAGTGCCTCAAAGAGCAACGTTACATTGCGAAGATGGATGCAAATGCGCCTCAAAGAGCAATGCTACTTGATACAATGGATATAAGGTGCGCCTCAAAAGAGCAACGTTACTTTGTTACAATGGATATAAAAATTGCTTGCTCAAAGAGCAATGTTACTTTGATACAATGGATGCAAGGTGCCTCAAGAAACAATGTTGTTTGATACAATGGTTGAGGTGCGCCTCAAAAGAGCAACGTTACATTGATACAGTGGATACAAAGTGCACCTCAAAAACAACGTTACATTGATAGTGGATTACAAATGCGCCTCAAAACAATGCTACTTTGGTAATGTGGATATAAAAGTGCGCCTCAGGCAACGTTACTTTGATACAATGGATATAAAAGTGCGCCTCAAAACGTATTTACTTTTGATACAATGGATACAAAGTGCGCCTCAAGAACAATGTTACTTTGATACAATGGATAGAGTGCGCCTCAAGAGCAACGTTACTTTGATACAGTGGATGGGGTGCGCCTCAAAGGCAATGTTACTTTGATACAATGGATACAAAAATTGCGCCTCAAGGCAATGTTGCACGATACAGTGGATACAATTGCGCCTCGAAGAGCAATGTTACTTGATAGAATGGATATAAGTGCGCCTCAGAGCAATGTTGCTTTGATAGAATGGATATAAAGTGCGCAAAAACAAATACTACTTTGATACAGTGGATACAAAGTGCGCCTCAAAACAACGGTGCTGATACAATGGATATAAGTGCGCCTCAAAGGCGCAATGTTACTTTGATACAATGGATTACAAAGTGCACCTCAAAGAGCAATGTTACTTTGATACATGGATACAAGTGCGCCTCAAAACAATGTTTTTGATACAGTGGATACAAAGTGCGCCTCAGAGCAATGTTACATTAATGGAGTACAGTGCGCCCAAAGCAATGCTACTTTGATACAGTGAATACAAAGTAACGCCTCAAGAGCAATATTACTTTGATACAGTGGATACAAGTGCGCCTCAAAGAGCAATGTTACTTTTTTGATGCAATGGATGCAAAGTGCGCCTCAAGAACAATATTACTTTTATACAATAGATACAAAGTGCGCGTCAAAACAATTTTTGATACAATGAATACAAAGTGCGCTATAAAGAGCAATGTTGCTGATACAGTGGATTGCTAAGTGCTCTCTAAGAACAATGTTGCTTTTGATACAGTGGATAAAAGTGTTCCTCTAAGGCAATGTTACTTTGATACAGTGGTGCAAGTGCGCCACTAGAAACAATGCTACTTTGATACAATGGATACAAAGTGCGCCTCAAAGAGCAACGTTACATTGTTTAGTGGATACAAAGTGCGCCTCAAGAGCAATGCTACTTTGATACAGTGGATACAAAATTACTTTCAAGAGCAACGTTACATTGATACAGTGGATTACAAATGCCTCAAGAGCAATGCTGCTGATACAATGGATATAAAGTGCGCCTCAAAGAGCAACGTTACTTTGATACAATGGATATAAAGTGCGCCTCAAAAGGCAATGTTACTTTGATACAATGGATACAAAGTACGCCTCAAAGCAATGTTACTTTATTACAATGAATTACAGAGTGCGCCTCAAGAGCAGCATTACTTTGATACAGTGGATACAAATGCGCCTCAAAACAATGTTGCTTTGATACAATGTGAATTACAAAAGTGCGCCTCGAAGCAATATTACTTTGATACAGTGGATACAGTGCGCCTCAGAGAAGCAATGTTAGCATTACAATTGGATAGAAAATTGCGCCTCAGAGGCAATGTTGCTGATAGAATGGATATAAAGTGCGCCCGCAAGAGCAATGCTACTTTGATACAGTGGATTAAAGTGCGCCTCAAAGAACAATGTTGCTGATACAATGGATACAAGATGCGCCTCAAGAGCAATGTTACTTTGATACAGTGGATACAAGGAGTGCACCTCAAGAGCAATGCTACTTGATGCAATTGGATACAAAGTGCGCCTCAAAAGAGCAATGTTACTTTGATACAGTTGATACAGAGTGCCTCAAGAGCAATGTTACTTTGATACAGTAGATGCAAGTGCGCCTCAAAGAGTAATGCTACTTTGATACAATGGATACAAAGTGCGCCTCAAAGAGCAACGTTACATTGATACAGTGGATTACAAAGTGTAGCCTCAAGAGCAATGCTACTTTGATACAGTGGATACAAAGTGCACCTCAAAGAGCAACGTTACATTGATACAGTGGATGCAAATGCGCCTCGAGCAGTAACTGCTGATACAATGGATACAAGGAGTGCGCCTCAAGAGCAACGTTACTTTGATACAATGGATATAGTGCGCCTCAAAAGAGCAATGTTACTTTGATACAATGGATGCAAAGTGCGCCTCAAAGAGCAATGTTACTTTGATACAGTGAATTACCAAAAGAAAGCGCCTCAAGAGCGATGTTGCTTTGATACAGTGGATACAAAGTGCGCCTCAGAGGCAATGTTACTTTGATAGAATGGATATAAAGGTGCGCCTCAAGAAAACAGTATTTACTTTGATACGAAAATGATTACAAGTGCGCCTCAAAACAACGTTAGCTGCATTACAATGGATTACAAAGTGCACCTCAAAAACAACGTTACTTTGATACAATGGATGTAAGTGCCTCAAAAGAGCAATGTTGCTGATACAATGGATGCAAAGTGCGCCTCAAGAGCAATGTTGCTTTGATACAGTGGATACCAAAAAGCGCCTCAGGCGATGTTGCTGATACAGTGAATACAAGTACGCCTCCAGAGGCAATGTTACTTTTAGTAGAATGGATATAAAGAACACGCCTCAAAAAAGCAATGTTGCTTTATTACAATGGTTTTTAAAGTGCCTCAAAGAGCAATGTTACTTTGATACAGTCAGATACAAAGTGCGCCTCAAAAACGTATTACTTTGATACAATGGATACAAAGTGCGCCTCAAGAGCAATGTTACTTTGATACAGTGATTTTGGTGCGCCTCAAGAGCAACGTTACTTTGATACAATATACAAGTGTACCTCAAAACAGCATTGCTGATACAATGGATATAAGTGCGCCTCAAAAGAGCAATGTTACTTTGATACAATGGATACAAGTGCCACCTCAAGAGCAATGTTACTTTGATACAATGGATACAAAGTGCCTCAAGAGCAATGTTACTTTGATACAGTGGATACAAGTGCGCACTCGAAACAATGTTACTTTGATGCAGTGGATACAAGTGATCCTCTAAGAGCAATGTTACTTTGATACAGTGGATACAAAGTGCACCTCAAGAGCAATGCTACTTTTGATACAGTGGATACAGATTGCACCTCAAAAGAGCAATGTTACTTTGATACATGGATACAAGTGCGCCTCAAAGAAGAGAGCAATATTACTTTTATACAATAGATACAAAAGTGCGCCTCAAAAAACGCGTTACTTTTGATACAATGGATACAAAGTGCGCCTCAAAACGTATTACTTTGTTACAGTGGATACAAAAGTGATCCTCTAGAAGCAATGTTACTTTGTTGCAGTGAAACAAAGTGCTCCTATCTGAAACAATGTTGCTTTGATACAGTATGGATAAAAAGTGCGCCTCAAAAAACGTGCTACTTTTGATACAATGGATCTAGTGCGCCTCAAAGAGCAACGTTACGTGATACAGTGGATACAAAGTGCCCTCAAGAACAATACTGCACTGATACAGTGGTTGGGGTGCTTTCAAAGACAACGATACGTGGTTCGCGTTGATTACAAGTAGCATAAGACCGTGTGCATTTGCGGTACAATGGATTCTCAGGATAGCGCAAGACATTGCTTTGGGCGACGGATGGTGTAAGTGATATTGCGATGTGTATGGATTATAAAGTGCGCCTCAAAAGAGCAATGTTACTTTGATACAATGGATATAAAGTGCTTATCAGAGCAATGTTACTTTGATACAGTAGATACAAAGTGCGCCTCAAAGAGCAATGCTACTTTTGATACAATGGATTACAAAAAAATTACTTTCAAAGAGGCGGTGCATTGATACAGTGGATACAAAGTGCGCCTCCAAGAACAATGCTACTTTGATACAGTGGATACAAGTGCTACTCAAGAGCAATGTTACATTGATACAGTGGATACAAAAATGCCTCAAAGAGCAATACTGCTTTGATACAATGGATACAAGTGCGCCTCAAGAGCAACGTTACTTTGATACAATCAGTTATAAGTGCGCCTCAAGAGCAATGTTGCTTTGATACAGTAATTGCAAAGTGCGCCTCAAGAGCAATGTTGCTTTGATACAATGATAGGATGCAAGTGCGCCTCAAAAACAATATTGCTGATGCAGTGGATACAAAAGCCTCAAGGCGATGTTGCTTTGATACAGTGGATACAAAGTGCGCTCAGAAGAACAATGTTACTTTGATAGAATGGATATAAAGTGCGCCTCAAAAAGCAATGTTACTTTGATACAATGGATACAAAAGTGCGCCTCAAGAGCATGCTACTTTTGATACAATGGATACAAGTGCGCCTCAAGAGCAACGATTACATTGATACAGGTGAATTACAGAATTGCGCCTCAAGAGCAGTACTACTTTGATACAGTGAATTACAGGTGCACCTCAAAAACAACGTTACATTGATACAGTGGATACAAAATGCGCCTCAAAGAGCAATGCTACTTTGATACAATGGATACAAAGTGCGCCTCAAAACAACGTTACTTTGACACAATGGATATAAAGTGCGCCTCGAAGAAACAGTACTTTGATACAATGAATTACAAAGTGCGCCTCAAGAGCAATATTGCTTTGATACAATGGATATAAAGAATAACTACTCAAAGCGTATTGCTGATACAGTAGATACAAGTGCGCCTCAGAGCAATGCTACTTTGATACAATGTGGATACAAAAAGTGCGCCTCAAAGGCAACGTTACATTGATACAGTGGATACAAAGAATTCGCGCCTCAAAGAGCAATGCTACTTTGATACAGTGGATAAAAATTGCACCTCAAGAGCAACGTTACATTGATACAGTGGATACAAGCGCCTCAAAGAGGCAATGCTGCTGATACAATGGATACAAAAGGTGCGCCTCCAAGAACGCGTTGCGATCTACAATGGATATAGTGCGCCTCAAGAGCAATGTTGCTTTGATACAATGGATACAAAGTGCGCCTCAAAAACAATGTTACGCGTAATGGATACAAAGTGCGCCTCAAAAACAATGTTACTTTGATACAGTGGATGCAAAAAGCGCGCCTCGAAACGATGTTGCTGATACAGTGGATACAAAGAATTTGCGCCTCAAGAAGGCGTATTTTTGATACAATGGATACAAGTGCGCCTCGAAACAGCTTGGTACTGATACAATGGATACAAAGTGCGCCTCAAGAGCAATATTACTTTGTTCGTGGATACAAAGTGCGCCTCAAGAGCAATGTTACTTTGATACAATGGATTACAAAAGTGCGCCTCAAGAGCAACGTTGCTTTTAGTACAATGGATACAAGTGCGCCTCAAAGAGCAATGTTACTTTGATACAGTGGATACAAAGTGATCCTCTAAGAGCAATGTTACTTTGATACAGTGGATACAAAGTGCGCCTCAAAGAGCAATGCTACTTTATTACAGTGGATACAAAGAGTGCGCCTCAAAGAGCAATGTTACTTTGATACAATGGATTACAAGTGCGCCTCAAAGAAACAATGTTACTTTGATACAATGGTTACAAAATTTGCGCCTCAAAGAGCAATGTTACTTTGATACAATGGATATAAAGTGCGCCTCAAAGAGCAATGTTACTTTGATACAGTAGATACAAAGGTGCCTCAAGAGCAATGCTACTTTGATACAATGAATACAAAAGTGCGCCTCAAGCAGCATTACATTGATACAGTGGATGCAAAGTGCGCCTCAAAAGGCAATGTTACTTTGATACAATATGGATATAAAGTGCGCCTCAAAGAGCAATGTTACTTTGATACAGTAGATACAAAGTGCGCCTCAAAGAGCAATGCTACTTTGATACAATGGATACAAAGTGCGCCTCAAAGAGCAACGTTACATTGATACAGTGGATTACAAGTGCGCCTCAAAGAGCAATGTTGCTTTGATACAATGGATACAAAGTGCGCCACTCAAGAGCAACGTGCTTTGATACAGTGGATACAGAGTGCGCCTCAAAGAGCAATGCTACTTTGATACAGTGGATACAAAAGTGCGCCTCAAGAGCAATGTTACTTTGATACAATGAGCCACAAAAAGTGCGCCTCAAAGAGGCAAATACTACTTTATTACAATGGATACAAGTGCGCCTCCAAAAACAACGTTACTTTGATACAATGGATACAAAGGTGCGCCTCAAAGGCAACGTTACTTTGATACAGAATGGATATAAAATTGCGCCTCAAAGAGCAATGTTACTTTGTTCTGGCAATGGATACAAAAATTGCACCTCAAGAGGCAATATTGCTTTGATACAATATGGGCTAAAAATTAACGCCTCAAAGAGCAATGCTGCTTTGATGCTGATGGATACAAATTGCGCCTCAAAGAACAACATTACTTTGATACAATGGACTAAAGTGCGCCTCCAAAGAGCAACGTTACTTTGATGCAATGGATAAAGTGCGCCTCAAAGAGCAATGTTACTTGATAATGGATACAAAATTTACACCTCGAAGCAATGTTACTGATACAATGGATACAAAGTGCGCCTCAAGAGCAATGTTACTTGTTACAGTGGATACAAAGTGCCTCAAAGCAATGTTGCTTTGATACAATGGATACAAGTGCGCCTCAAGAAACGTACTACTTTGATACAGTGGATACAAAAGTGCTACTCAAAAGAGCAGTATTGCGCGATACAGTGGATACAAAATTATCAAGAAACAATGTTACTTTGATACAATGGATACAAAGTGCGCCTCAAAGAGCAATATTACTTTTATACAATAGATGCAAAGTTAGCATCCAAGAGCCGCGTTACTTTGATACAGTGATACAAAGTGCGCCTCAAAGGAGATGTGTTTACTTTGTTGAGTGGATACAAAAATTCTCCTCTAAGAGCAATGTTACTTTGATACAGTGGATACAAGGTATTATCTAAGAGCAATATTACTTGTTCTAGTGGATACAAAAGATAACGCCTCAGAGCAATGCTACTTTGATACAATGGATACAAGTGCGCCTCTAAAGAGCAACGTTACATTGATACAGTGGATACAAAATTGCGCCTCGAAACAATGCCTTTGATACAGTGGATACAAGTGCACCTCAAGAGCAACGTTACATTGATACAGTGGATACAAAATGCGCCCTCAGAGCAATGCTACTTTTGGTAATGGATATAGTGCGCCTCAAGAGCAACGTTACTTTGATACAATGGATGTAAGTGCTTACTCAGAGCAATGTTACTTTAGGCTGCAATGGATACAAAGTGCGCCTCAAAACAATGTTACTTTGATACAATGGATACAGTGCGCCTCAAACAACATTACTTTGATACAGTGGATACAAGTGCGCCTCAAAAACAATGTTACTTTGATACAATGGATACAAGTGCGCCTCAAGAGCAATGTTACTTTGATACAGTGGATACAAGTCGCCTCAAAGAACAATGCTACTTTGATACAATGGATAAGTGCGCCTCAAAGAACAATATTTAGCGATAGAATGGATATAAAGTGCGCCACCAAAAGAGCAATGCTACTTTGATGCAGTGGATACAAAATTGCCTCCAAAGAGCAACGTTACTTTGATACAATGGATATAAAGTGCGCCTCAAAGAGCAATGTTACTTTGATACAATGGATACAAAGTGCACCTCAAGAGTAATGTTACTTTGATACAATGGATACAAAGTGCGCCTCAAAGAGCAATGTTACTTTGTTAGTGGATACAGTGCGCCTCAAGAGCAATGTTACTTTGATACAATGGATACAAAGTGCCTCAAGAGCAATGCTACTTTGATACCAGTGGATACAAGTGCGCCTCAAAAACAAATGTTGCTTGATACAGTGGATACAAAGTGCGCCTCAAACAATGTTACTTTGATACAATGGGTACAAGTGCGCCTCAAAGAGCAATATTACTTTTATAGCCCGTTAAGTGCGCATCAAAACAACGTTACTTTGATACAATGAATACAAAAGTGCGCCTCAAAGAAACAATTGCTTTTGTTCTGAGTGGATACAGTGCTCTCTAAGAGCAATGTTACTTTGATACAGTGGATACAAAGTGTTCCTCTAGGCAATATTACTTTGATACAGTAAAATTACAAAAGTGCGCCTCAAAGAAGCAATGCTTTTGATACAATGGATACAAGTGCGCCTCAAGAAACAGCGTTACATTGATACAGTGGATGCGAGTGCGCCTCAAAGGCAATGCTACTTTGATACAGTGGATACCGAGTGCACCTCAAAGAGCAACGTTACATTGATACAGTGGATACAAAAATGCACCTCAAAAACAATACTTTGATACAATAGGATATAAGTGCGCCTCAAAGAGCAACGTTACTTTGATACAAATGGATAAGTGCGCCTCGAGAGCAATGTTACTTTGATACAATGGATACAAAGTGCACTTATCAAGAAACAATGTTACTTTGATAATGGATTACAGAGTGCACCTCAAGAGCAACGTTACTTTGATACAGTAATTACAAAGTGCGCCTCAAGAGTACAATGTTACTTTGATACAATGGATACAAGTGCCTCAAAACAGTATTACTTTGATACAGTGGATTACAAAGTGCACTCAAAGAAGGTAATGTTACTTTGATGCAGTGGATGAAAGTGCGCCTCCGAGCGTGTTGCTTTTGATAGAATGAATTATAAAGTGCGCCGCAGGCAATGCTACTTTTGATGCAGTGGATACAAAAGTGCGCCTCAAGAGCAATATTGCTTTGATGCAATGGATACAAAGTGCAACCTCAAAGAGCAATGTTACTTTTGATACAGTGGATGCAAAAGCGCCTCCAAGAGCGATGTTACTTTGATACAGTGGATACAAAAGTGCGCCTCAGAGAAGACATGTACTTTGATACAATGGATGCAGGGTGCGCCTCAAGAGCAATGTTACTTTGTACAGTGGACACAAAATTACTTTCAAAGCTGTGTTTACTTTTGATACAATGTGGATACAAAGTGCGCCTCAAGAGCAACGTTGTGATACAATGGATAAAGTGCGCCTCAAAGCAATGTTACTTTGATACAATTGGATGCAAAGTGATCCTCTAGAGCAATGTTACTTTGATACAGTGGATACAAAGTGCGCCTCAAGAGCAATGCTGCGATACAGTGGATACAAATTACTTACTCAAAAAACAATGTTACTTTGATACAATGGATACAAAATTGCCTCAAAGAACAATATTGCTTTGATACAATGGATACAAGTGCGCCTCAAAAACAATGTTACTTTGATACCAATGGATATAAAGTGCGCCTCAAGAGCGTATTGCTTTGATACAGTAGATACAAAGTGCGCGCTCAAAGGCAATGCTACTTTGATACAATGGATACAAAAGTGCCTCAAAGAGCAACGTTACATTGATACAGTGAATTAAAGTGCGCCTCAAGAGCAATGTTACTTGATACAATGGATATAAATTGCGCCTCAAAGAGCAATGTTACTTTGATACAGTAGATACAAGGCGACTCAAAGAGCAAGTTCTTACAATGGATAAAAGGGCCCCAAAAACAATTTGTACTGATAAATGTAAAAC
>JADZMA010001222.1:0-5000 GCA_020796225.1 Arion vulgaris
TCAAAATTAAATAATGAAAAATACAGAAACCCTTTCAACCAACAAGGCCTTTATCAGCAAACGAACAACAGAGTGACAATTTAAAACAAATTTTGACCAAACAAACGCTTTTAATGAAAATCTGGAAATATAAACAAAATCGGGAATAAAACAATAAGAAATAATTGTAACAAAACCATAAAACTAGAAATGAACGAAGAGAAACAATAAAATCTATAATATATAACGAATACATGCAACATATACCCATATAGATTATAAAGCATGGGAAGAGAAAGTACTAAGAAGCATAGAATGTAATACGTGACCCACGTGGTCGCAAGGTACCATACAAAGAAATCAACCGATTCTCCAGAGCAAATCGATCGATCATCCGAGGAACACAAAGATGGTTGACCTGGACATGGGAGCTCCTAAATGGCCAGTATCATTGAAATGGTGGCTACAGGGGTCACAGAGCTTTGGGTTTTGTCGCAAGTGTTGGGCTTAATCGTCATGAGCTTTGCCTGTCTCGCAATATAAGTTGATACACCGCTTACAGATAATATAGTAAAATTTTGTCCCGTGGGTCCAAAACTCTTAAGTCAACACTTCTATACCTCATCCTGACGGCCTTAAAGCTCTGGTTCTTTTCGATAGGAGAACTAATCCACTTGTGTCAACTTCTGCCTCCTTCGTCTTTGGAACTAGTCTCCTTAACTCCTTTGTTTAATGACCAATTCTTTGAGCAGATAAGTAGGGTGCCATGGTACTAAAAATGGGACCTAGTTAATGCTTGTCTATTCATGGGTTATCTTGAACACCTTGATGGACTACATATGATGGCCCCTTCCGTCTGTCTATCACAGATACATTGATGACTGTATTGGCATTACGATATGCCTGAAGCCGATTTATCACGCTTTATTAATTTTTCAACCCTTCTATTCGTTTTACTTCTCACATCTCCACTACTTGTGTCAACTTTCTTGACATTACTATCACCATATACCTATCCACTATCAGTATATTACAAGCCTACTGATGCACATAGTTTTCTCCTTATACTTCTTCCCATCCCCAGGCTTGCCCTGACTCTTGCCATCTCGCAGCTCTTGCGCTCTCGCTTTGTAGCGAGGGGCGATGATTTTCTTGGGGAGAGCTCTGGAGATGCTTGATTTCGCAGGCGCCTATACCCCCAGAGGTGCTTGTCTGGGCTATGCATCGAATTCAGAAAATCACTTGCCAGCAGGTCCTCACCAGCCAGCATAGGACCACTAACTCTGACAGAGTAAAACTTTTTTTAACTTCCACCCCCATAGTTCATGGTGAAAAATGTTTTTTTCTGTCATCTGTCTATCCTTAAGTCAGATCCTGAGACCCGTTCTTTCTTC
This sequence comes from Arion vulgaris, assembly GCA_020796225.1. NCBI lineage: Eukaryota > Metazoa > Mollusca > Gastropoda > Stylommatophora > Arionidae > Arion > Arion vulgaris. The sequence goes on from JADZMA010001222.1 coordinate 1,374, forward strand.
CCCAACTATCCTTTGTGCAAGCGGGACAGAAGTCTTAAGGATATGTTGGTACCGTCGCATTAAGTACAATATCCATACTCATTTTGGCACTGTTCAGTGTGGGCCGGCTTGCAACCGGTGCTTATGTAAACAAGGGGAAATGTATTTTTTCCTTTAAGTTTTTTGGATTTTTTAAATGCAGTCCGAATCTTATCTATCCCATTATCTTTTTGGGTGTAAAAGGCTTATATCGGCGAGACAGGCAAGGGGCTCGGGCCACCCAAACCCTTGCAATGCCAATGCTCTGTGCCCCCTTAGCCCCCCATTTAATGATACGGGCCTTTGGGCCCCCCATGTCCGGGTAAAGCCACCCGATTTTTTCCCTTTTGATGAGATCATTTGCTCGGAGAATGGTTGATTTCTTTTTTGGTACCTTCCCCACGGGGGCTCCGGGGAAATTTCCTATGTTTTTAGTATTTCTCTTCCCATGCCTTGTAACTATAGGGGAAGGAGTTTTCGAAAATTTTTACGATTTTTTCGTTTCTCTTCCCTCTATTTCTAGTTTTTTTGTGTTTTTTTTTTGACTTTTTTTTTCCCCTTTTTTTAATTTTTTTCCCCAAAAGGGGGCCCCTTTTTTTTTTTTTCCTTTTTTTTTTTTTTTTCCCCCCGGGGGGTTAAATTTTTTTTTTTTTTAAATTTTTGTTTTTAAACCCCCAAAACCGAAATTTTTTTTTTTTTAAAATTGGGGTTTTTTTTAAAATTTTTTTTTTTTCCCAAATTTTTTTTTTTTTTCCGGGGTTTTTGGGAAATTTTTTCCCCTTATGCAAGGAAAAACCCTTTTCCCGGCCCCTTTTTTTAAAAAAGACCAAAAAAAAATATTTTTTAAACCCTTTTTTCCCTTTCTTTTTAATTTTTAAAAAGCCCCCCCCAAAAAAAAAAGCCCTTTTGGGGGTTCCCGGGAAAACCCCTTTAAAAAAAACGGGGAAAAAAAATTTTTTTTTCCCCTAAGCCCCCCCCCCCAAACCCAAAGTGGGGGGTTTTCCCCCCCCCGGCCCTTTTTTTTTTTTTCCAAAAAAAACGGGGGGGAAACAAAAATTTTTTTTTTAAAAAAAAAAACTTTTTTAAAATTTTTTTTTTTGAAAAAAAAAATTTTTTAAAAAATTTTTTTTCCCCCCCCAAAATTTAAAAAAAATTTAAAAAAATTTGGGGGGGGGGAAAAAAAAAAAAAAAAAAAACCCCCTTTTTTAAAAAAAAAAAAATTTTAATTTTAAAAAACCAAAAAATTTTAAAAAAGGGGGAAAAAAAAAATTTTTTTTTAAAAAAATTTTTTTCCCCCCCCAAAAAAAAAATTTTTACCCCCAACATCCCCCCCAAAAAAGGGGGGGGCCCCCCCCCCGGGGGAAGGTTTAAAAAGGGGCCCCCAAAAAATTTTTTTTCCCCCAAAAAAAAAGGGCCCCAAAAAAAAAAAATTTTTTTAAAAAACCCATTTTTTTTTTTTTTAAAAAAAAGGGAAAAACCCCCCCCCTTCCCCCCAAACCCCAAAGGAAAAAGGAAAATTTTTTTTAAAAACCCCCTTTTTTGGCCCCCCCCCCGGGGTTTTTTTAAAATGGGGGAAAAAAAGGGGAAAAAAAGGAAAAATTTTTTCCCCCCCGGGGGGGGCCCCTTTTTTCCCCAAAAAAACCCCCCTTTTTTTTTCCCGAAAAAAATTTTTTGGGGGCCCCGGGGGCCCCCCCCCGGTAAAAAAAACCCCCTTTTGGGAAAATTTTTTTTAAAAAAAAAAAAAAAAATTTTAAATTTTTTTTCCCCCGGGGGGAAAAAATTCCCCCAAAAAAAAGGGGAAAAGGGTTTCAAAAAAAAAAAAATTTTTCCCCAAAAAAAAAAAAAAACCCCCCCTTTCAAAAAAAAAACCCCCGGGGCCAAAGGTTTTTTGGAAATTTAAACCCCCCAAAAAAAAAAAAAAATTTTTTTTTTTTTTTTTTCCCCCCCCGGGGGGGCCCCCCCGGGGGGTTTTTTTTTTTTAAAACCCCAAAAAACTTTTTTTCCCTTTTCCCAACCCCCCGGGGGGTTTCCAAAAAAAAAAAAAATTTGGGGCCCTTTCCCGGGGTTTGCCATTGGGGGGGGCCCCCCCCCCAAAAACCAAAATTTTAAAAAAGGGGGGGCCCAAAAAAAAAAAAAAGGGGTTTGGGGGGCCCTTTTTTTCCCCCCCCAAAAAAAGGGGGGGAAAGGGGGGGGGGCCCCCCCCCCCCTTTTTTTTGGGGGGGGCCCCCTTTTTCCCCCCTTTTTTTTTTTTCCCCCCCGGGGGGGGAATTTTTTTTTGGGGGGGTTCGGGAAAAATTTCCGGGGGTTTTAAAAAAACCCTTTCCCCCCCTTTTTTTGGGGGGGGTTTTTGGGGGGGGAAACACCTTTTTTTTAAAAATTTAAACCCCCCCCAAAAAATTTTTTTTTTTTAATTTTTTTCCAACCCCAAAATTTTTTTAAAAAAGGGGCCGTTTTTTTCCTTTTTTTTTTGGTCTTTTTTTAAAACCCCCTTTTTTAAAAAAAGGGGGGGTTTTTTTCACCCCCTTTTTGGTTTTGGGGTTTTTTTTTTCCCCCTTTTAAAATTTGGGGGGTTTGTTTTTGGGGTTTTTTTTTTTTTTTTTTAAAAAAAACCCTATTTTTTTTTTTTTTTTTTTTTTTTTTGGGGTTTTTTTTTTAAAAACCCTTTTTTTTTTTTTTTAAAAGGTTTTTTTTTAACCCCAAAAAAAAAACCCCCCCCCTTTTTCCCCCTTTTTTCCCCCCGGGAAATTTTTCCAAAAAACGGAAAAAACCCTTTTTTAAAAAAATTTTTTTTTTTTTTTCCCTTTTCCTTTTTGGGGGGTTTTGAAAAATTTTCCCCAAACCCCGGTTTTTTTGGGGGGGCCCCCCCCCCTTTTTTTTCCCAACCCCTTTTTGGGTTTTTTTTTTTAAAAATTTTTTTCCCCCCCCCTTTTTCAAAAAGGAAAAACCCCCCCTTTTTTTCCCAAACCCTTTGGGGAAAAACCTAAAAACCCCCTTCCTTTTTTCCCCCCCCAAAAAAACCTTTTTTTTTCCCAAACACTTTTTTTTTTTCCCCCGGCCCTTTTTTTTTTTTTTTTTTTTTAAAATTTTTTTTTGGTTTTTTTTCCCCGGGGTTTTTTTCCCCCCAAAAAAAGGTTAAAGGGGTTTTTTTTTTTTGGGGGGGTTTTACGGTTTTTAAAATTTTCCCCCCGGGGGGGGAATAAAAATTTTCCGGCCCCCCCCCAAAGGGGGCCCCCAAAAAAAAACCCCCCCTTTTCCCAGGGGGGGGTTTTTTTTTCCCCTTCCCAAAAAATTTCCCCCTTTTTTTTCCCCCTTTTCCCTTTTTTAAAAAATTTTTTTCCCCCGGGGGGGTTTTCCCTTTCCCAAAAATTTTTTTAAAAACCGGTTTTCCCCCCCATTTTTTTTTTTTTTTTTTTTTTTTGGGAATTTAAAAAAAACGGGGAAAAGGGGGGGGTTTTTTTAAATTTTTTTTTCCCCCCCAAAAACTTTTTTAAAAATTTTTTTTTTTTTGGGGGGGGGCCCCCCTTTTTTTTTCCCTTTTTTTTTTTGGGCCCCTTTAAAAAAATTTTTTTTAAAAAATTTTTTGGGGGGGCCTTTTTTTTAAAATTTTTT